>JAEIHY010000997.1:0-34002 GCA_018904565.1 Drosophila tsacasi
GTATGCCCAATACTGAACGGACGGGATGACAGGGAGATATCCTTTGATCATCGACAATCGCTTGAAAATATAGGAAGTACAATAACAAACAGCCGCATCCCAGGAGGGTTCTTGCAGAGCCCTAACCTTATTTCATGGACAATCAAAGACTATTTGCGGCTTTACTAGATGCGCCAAATATTGCCTTTAAATGTGCCTGCATCTGTCCGATATCCGTCTTTAATTTCCAAAAATAATCAGAGAGATGAAGCCTGAAAGTTCAAAAATGCCAAGAGAGCCGAAAGAGGCGCCATTGTGAGATAAGACCAATTATAATTCATGATCTAAATTAATATTTTAAATCAAATAAAGCAATAAACAAGTTAAGCTTTGGGGTGACTGTTACTTTTAATATTTGCCATGCAATAAAATCCCCATTACTAGGTTCGAAAATTGAACAGGATTCCTTTGCACTCATTCATACCTTATAAATATATTTGAAATGGAATTCGATTTCCTAGTTCAAATCATCTGCAATATCGCTTTTCTAATATCACTTCATGAATAAATATAATGATGGCACACATGTGCCGAATATTTACTCAAGAGTATCTGCCCGGCAGAGTGGCCAAGGCAAATAGCAAGGACATCTCACAATATTGATTGGTGTGTTGTTTTATTGATGAAATAATGAATTTGCCACCGCCCTGCACACACACACACACACCCGAGTGTGTGGGGAAATACCCACAGACATCAGATGATATGCTCGATGTCTGTCATTGCCATGGTTATGAATTTTCCGACATGATAACGAAACTTATCATCGGGCATCGGAGCAAACAAGCTTGAGGTGGTGCCAGTGGTGGTGGTGGTGGCCTTGTGTTTGATCAGGGACCTCGCCAGGATGTGGGGAAGGAGCCTGGGATTGTTTGGTTTTCATTTCGCATTGATTCCGAGCTAGCCAAGGCCTTCGCATTGCCAAAGCAAATTTGCAGACGCCTCCGAGCTGGCCATCATCAACAGCCATCCGTTTAAATTATTAACGTATGAGTAATTTTTATGACATATAAACAAAAGTCTGAGTCGGGGCCACGGCTGACTGGCTCCTGGCTCCTTGTTGTTTCGGCCCCGGATCCTGTTTCCCAATGTGCCCGCCCTGCCATGTGTCACGTGTCGCCGCTCGTCTGGTTTCGCTTCGTTTTGGATTTTCCATTTCCCAGACGACCGTGTCCCATGTGGCGTATTCGGGGACTTGTTTTTGTGTGCGACAAATGAGTTGTGTGTAATTAAGTTCGGGATGTCAGTTTTGCCGGGGGAATTCGAGCCGAAAGCGTCCCTGATAAGCCGATTCAGACTCTCTTTAACAGCCTCCCCTGCTGCCAACTTTAACTAACACTTTTTTCGTTTGCTTCTCTCTCTTTCTAGGTAAGTGCCGGCGCAAGTCCAAGACCAAACTCAATCACTAATCACGGCTCAGAGAGCCAGCAGAGCCGCCGCCACCCACAACCGCAAAACTTTCGGTCAAAAGGCGGTGCCTTTAATTTGAAAACTTTGGCATATCCAAAAATAAAATCTATACGTAGGGGGGAGCGGATTCGGGGTGCAAAAAGTCCGCACAAAACCAGGGTCCAAACAATTCGAACACTGCATTCCACGCAATGGCCAGGCCGAAAATCAAAGCATATTTTCCGGCGTGCCCGACGCAACCACTAAACTGGCCAGTCAGTCGGGAGAGCCGGCGGACTGGCGATCCATAGACGGCTCCGTCCGGCAAAACCGAACAGAGCCCGGCGACCGGCCACATAGTTTAAAAAAACTTTTTTTGTTTGAGAGCGTAGAACGTGCAGTAAAAAATAATAAAAAAAAGGCGGAGCCCAGAGTCCACTATTACATTAAAACAGAAAAATAATTGCAAAAATTTCTCACAACTTTTTCAACTTTCCCTGCGTTTTGCCAGGACTTTTTTTTGTTTAACCGCGCCTCTTGTTTCCCCCTTTTTTTTGCTCGGTTTTTGAACGCACTTTGAATAGCCGGCGTATTTCTGTTGCCATTTGCCAACTTTAAGACCGCTCATTACAACTAATAATGTTAATAATCATTAAAGACGGGAATTTGAAAATAATTTGGGAGTGCCTCCCTCGGTCGCCCAAGATTTGCGCCCTTTCCCTCTCTGTCTTTTTGGGCCGCCGTGTGGCACTCAAATTGCAAAAATTAAAATACTTTTCCAAACTAATTAAAATTGTGTTGCATACTTCGGCAGAGGCCGTCCCTTTTTTCCTCCTTGGCCGCGCTAAGCCTTTTCCCTAACCAAAGGGAAATTAGCCAAGGCAACCGGGCAGGAGCAGAGCGTTCCAGGACTTCGATGTTCGACTCCGGCATCGATTATTGTGGCTGGTTTAATGCTTCCCCCTCCCGGGCCGGAAAACTTTTGCCATTTCTCTCTGGTGTTTGTTTCCCGCGGGAATGATCCGGGTCTGATCCGCGGGCAGCTCCATTGCAGAGTCGCCTTTCCGCTTCTTAAAGCAGAACTCTTTGGATTTAATTCCCCGCGTGAAACCCAATTATCCGTCAACTCACTTGGCCGCTTTCGGCTTGAAAGTTAAAGAAATGCCAGCGCTGTCTCCCTGCGGATTCTTGCCGCCTTTTAAGGATTAAGGGGGATACTGGGGCTCCTGTGTGTCCTAGGCTGTCACACTCGCAGCATGCATTAAATTTTATGGACAGCCGGAGGGGCGACGAGAGGAGACAGGGGCAGCAAACATCAAACGCGTTAAGCAACTCGAAAGCTCAGCCGAGTGCATGAAATGCGTCGCTTGCCCCGCTCTAGAACGCCATTCAACACGCCACGACTTTTGCAGCCAAAGCAAATCAAAAGGAAATAATGGCGCACTGGCATGAAACGAGGGGTATTGAGAGGCGGCGGGAATCGAGGGGTGACGAGGGGTGACGAGGTGCTGACAGGGACACACGGGGAGAAAAATCAGGAAAATTTGAGATGTCATGGAGGTAGCCTGTGTTTGGAATAGCGTCTACTTGTATAGAAAACTTTTACAGGATAATTATGCTTACATACAGGTATACAATTTATTATTAGGAGGGTATTCAAGATCCAAATGTATCCTTTTAAATGTCGTAGCTATAGAAAAATCTTTAACATCTAAATTCCCTTTGCAGTTTCTTAATTATTTTTGTTTTACACATAAGTAGGATTTCCCCAGCCTAGGAATACTTTCTCCCAGTGCACCCGGTGTCCCCCTTTCCACACACAAATGCTCGATGGGTAAATGGCGCGCACGAAGTGCTCACATGCACCTGCCAGAATGCATTCGCTGCGGATTCCCTGGCGGCGGCTTGGAGGGATGTCGGGATGGCGGGGTGGCAGCTGGATGCCTCGGCTGCTGGCTGGTTCCTGCTGCCTGAATGCTGATGCCGATGCCGGCAATTAATTAGGATTATGTGTGTCGTCTGAGCAGCGCCTAAAAGCATGCAACACATGTGAGGCGCTCGTTACGGCGAGCCGGAGTGTGCCTTCCCCCCGTTCGGAGTCCGGAGTCCGGACTTTGCACCCGTAACCGTAATGGAGCCGTGGCAGCAGCAGCAGCAGCAGCTTGACTTCCGCTGCGTGACATCCATATGCAGAGCCGCATCTACGGCCACATCCAGATGCTGGCTAAATAGTTTGATTAAGCAAATTTATGGCTGCGCGCTTTCAGGCGCACTTAATGGCAGCTCGAGGAGGCAGGAGGAGCAAACAGAGCCCAATCAATCATCGGAATCGCAGCTTGCATATTTTTAATGATGATGACGTCAACTCGACTGCTCATTAAAAGCCTTCCACTTGGCTGCCTCCCTCCCTGGTTCCTCCCCCAAACTTATATATATAGTAGACGTACGGTGGCCGGTGTCTCTGGCCGCTGCTTTTGACCATCCCTAACGACTTTTTAAGTATTTACACACAATTTGGCTCGGGCAACTTTTATCGCAAAGTCTGGCCCAACATTTCTATATTTCCCCTCGCCTTTCTTTGCACTTTACGCTTCATTATCTCGGAGCTTGTCTGCGGCGAAGTGCAAGTGGCAGGACATCAGCTTGAGGTTCTGATTACCCACTCACACATGTCCTGCGGCCGCTGGCGCACTCATTTCCCAGCCCCGACAGCGGCCATGATAAGCCTGTCCAGCTGTCCGCCCAAGATTTCCATGTCTCCGGTTAGTTTTTCGGGTGCGCCGTATCTCTCCGTTGCAGCCGGGCGCCCCAAGGAGTGTCACCTACCTGACTGGCTGGCACTTCCAGTTCTCGGGGAACTTTCTGCATCTGCAACTGACTCAAGATGCAGAAGACTTTGGAAGTCGTGGCTGTGAGCTGTGAGGTGTTGTGCAGCTCTTAATGTCTTGTTTTCGGACCCTCATCGCACTTGAGTTCACTCGGGTAGGAAAAACCATGTCTGATTGCTTACTTCGCAGCTTTTACAGCTGCACTTGTCCGCTTTTCCGATCCGGCCGGATCGCGGGACAGGTCCGGGGCAGTGGCACGTGCCTGTGTCTATGCAAACAGAGCAGCAGGAGAACTAGCCCCGGTCAAATCGACGGCTGTCTGGTCTCCCCGCTGGCGACATCAAAGTGAAAGTCACGCATTTACGTCTATTTGCCACTTTGTCTGGCATTTTTTGCACCGCCACTTGCATTCGGCTGAAACTGCAAAGCCGGGAAAGTCTGGCTCTCTCCCCAGTGCCCCTTATCCCTTTGCCCCGCTCTCTGCCCCGTCTGCCCCGTTGTCTGCCTCATTATGTTTTTCTTTGGCCCCCGCCATCATCGTCGTAGTCATTGCTATCGTCATCGCCTTCGCTTGTCGTGCTCGCCTTGGCAATATTTTTATGTAAACAAGCCAAACAGTACAGACAGCGCCGGGCGAGATTGGCAAATCATCGGCTAGACAACAACACAGGACCAGACGGCGGCTGCTGATACCCTTAACGAAGCGAGAGTCCTGGCCGCTGCCATTTGGCTTTGTGCAATTATGATTAATCCGAAGGAGTCGGTAGTAAACATGGGGAGAACAAATACCAAACGGGATTTAAAGTCTCTATTTGTAGTGGCTGAAAGAAAGCCATTAAACAGGATACACTCTTTTCTGAGCTTTAGGCATTAAAGATTTTTCTTTAGTTCTCTAACAGATCGATCGTTGCTGCCTTTGACCTTGATGGGTATTTTCAGGATATTTGTAGGATATTTGCAGGATATTTCTTAGTCCTCTGCCGGCATCTCGCCTTGCATAAAATGCACATTAAATTCCTTTAGAGCCAAGGCAGCAGCCGTAAAGTGTGCTTTGTGTATTTCATTCGGAGCTGGCAACGCCTTGGGTAAACACTCGATCGCAGGACTCAGCAGGCTCCGGGAGTCCTGGCTGGCATTCCGGCATTTCCACTGGTGGCTGCCTCTCCGTTTGTTTATTTACGCACATGCGAAGGAGGAACCCATTTCATATTCATAGAAAAATCGCAAACACATGTGCGCTGGCTGAAGGTCCTTAAAGGCAGAGAGAGAGATATATATGTATTTATATTTATAGAGGTAGAGGGAGCGAAAAGCGAGGAGACAGCAGCTTGGGCCGGGAGTAAATCAGCAGCTAAGTAAGTAAGATGCTTCATAAATTGCTTCAAGTGGCGCAGCTGGCTGCTGGCATCTTGCGAGGCGTAATGTCCCGAACCAAGGACTCGGGACGCAGAAGGCAGCCACCTCTAAGCATGTAGGAAAACCCCCTGTCCCAGTCCCAGTCCCAGTTCCAGTTCACAGTTCCAGGACCAGGACCAATCCCAATCCCAGGCCCATCTCCGGCTGCTGGCTTCCGCTTTAGGGCATATCATCGTGCATAAATCTAAATCAGAGCCCAAATACGAGAAATACAAATGAAAATCAGACGCATCATGATGAATCCTGGCTCGCACACACACACACACACACATATCCATCCCTGCTCCTGTCATGCGTGTGTGAGAGTGTGGCAAAAGCCAGGAGAGCGTAAAATTTACGCAACAGACGCAAAGGGCCCGCAAAATATTTGAACTAAAATGTTTTTGATTTTCCATGCTTCGTCGGAAATATTTCGACAATATTCTGCCTCATGCCGCAGCCTCCTCGGCATAACTCAAACAATTGCGACAGATTTCCAGAAAGGATTTCGGGCCTGGAAGCTCGACATTTGCCTTATTTATGTGCGAGTGGGTGTAAATACACATTTTGCAGGCAGTTAATAAGCGGAACGTGTTGATAATTTTTGGCCCGGGTTCTCGTTTCTGGGCTTCTTGTTCGGGCTTAATTGCTTGTAACATTTAATGGAAAATTAATAAGTTGAGAAATGTGCAAAGGAAGTTCGAACAATTTCATTTGAGGTCACCCCGAAAACGGGTCACTGATTTTCGGTCAGCCAAAAAAGTCTCGTTTATTGAATCAAGTTGCGCTTTGTTGGGATAAAGCCGTAAAGGGTTGCTCTCCCATTCCAAAGTGAGTCATGAAATATTCCCTAACTTGGTTATTAAATGCACAACATTTGTTTGCGACGATGGCCTGCGGTGGGTTTCCGCTCGAACGCCAAAAAGTACGCAAAGGCAGGTCATTGGCAAACCTAATAATAAACCGAAGCCAAGGGCCGGACTCCACATCGATCAACACTTGACTGCAGTCTGTTATTGCATAATTGCGCCTAATGACATGCAACGAAATTACCTAAAATTCAATTTCCGCACTCCTAAGCCTGGCCACAGGACACACACACAGCCCGAGATGGGATAATTATGCGCCGGACAGTCCGACTGCCAGTCACTCGGACTGCTCACTCGGCCACCTAATGGCTATTTAATTTGCCAGGCTTCCTGGAGTCGTTTCAATGCGACTTGCCGAAAATTATGGCATTAAAATTGAATGATTAACCCTGGCCGAAGCTCACTTCCTTGACCCCGATGCACCTGCACATGCACCTGCCTTGCGGCCCAATTAATCACCTGGCATGCAGCCGTAATTAGAGAGCCGCCTTTGATTTATGCTGTTTTGCGGCAATTATTCAGACAGAGGCGAGTCGGGTGCCAAAAGGCGATGCCACAAATTGAAAACTGTGTCAGAAGAACGGACACCGAGGACATGCGAAGAAAAAACAGAACTTTTCCGGCGCCAGACATCCAACCACTTCTGCGACTCCCTGCTTTTGTGTTTTGTGCACATGATTTATTATTTTACAGAATGAAAAAAAAGGGAAAGAATGGGAATGGAAAAGCACGCCATTTTCCGCCTGCTCATTTCTAATGTGCAAAATGACCCAGTGACAAATTGTGGAGCCAAGTTTTTTTCCTGGCCCCAGAAACTGTGTCACCCGGGCGGATGGAGCAGGACAGGGGAAACCCGAAAACCCTTCACTGGACACCCGGAAAACTCCCACTCGCGGTTTTTCTTGCGGCCTGCTTAACTGGACACTTGTCGACCGAAATTTATGTGGAGTTTCCAGTGAGATTTATGTCGCCAGGGGGTTGGGCTTCGACTGGTTCGGGGCGTGGCCCGGCCGAATATCGATAAATTATTGACACAATTTGCCAAAGACGCTGTCTGGGACGCAATAAATTAAATATGCGCTCAACCCACTCCATGTCCTAATGAACTTCAAAGTCCCCGCCAAGGATCTGTAATGAACCGCGGCAAGATTTTTATATCTTTTGGCGCTTTTCATAAATCATTTTGACATGCCTCGTTAAAAATCAATTTCCAGGCCGAAATCATAAATTCATCTGTACATTTCACAATTTTTCCCCGAACTTTTCATTGTAATTTGAATGCAAATACGTTTGACGTCATTATTGAGAGCTCTGGCAGCCATTTAATCATGCTCTCCGCTGCTCACCAGAAATATATGCAGATCCCCATTTCCATTTCCCCGCCTTTCCTCGGCTGCCTTTGCCGCAGTAATTTCTTTTGGCTTTTGAGCGCGGAATGCAAATGCCAAACAAAAGTAGTTTAGAAATTTTGCGGCTCGGTCCGAGGGATGTTTTTTGCCCCGGCACGGTGTACCTTCTGTGGTTTCCGAACGCCAAAGGATGCCGGGATCCGGATCCGTCGACATGACATTAAAATTCAATATGTTAATGAGCCACGGTCGCCAGGTGCTGGGTGGTCCCGCTCCCCCCGAGGACCCTGCTGGCGGCGCAAGGTCAGACAGAAAGTTCGCTAAGCTGTCGGGGGATATTTAAATTTGTTGCTGGCACTCGTTTGCTCTTCGATTGCTTGAATAATAAGATAACGATTCCGACTTGCCCAACTCTGGGGACTCTGGCAATGTAAATGCCAGAGTGAGGTTGCCGTTGCCCATCGGAATACACGATTTTTTAGGCATGCAAATTCGCACAGTTCGCATCGCTTGTGGTAATTAAATTTATTCCATAATTACTGCGGACTCTATTGGCTTGTTTAGCATTTTATTCCATATCAATTTGCGTTATTTTTTCTGCCTTGACACATCTGTAAATCAGTGCGTGACGGCTAATTGCCATTTCCAGTTCATTGGCATCTAATATGCTTTATTAACAAGCAGCATAAATTAAACCGTGACCAATCAGGCATAATTCTGAAACTATGTATGTATAATAGAGTCATCAATAAGTGACAAAAACATATACTTAGCCACAGTGTTATTCCTAATATTAATGAAGCCATAAAGCACAACAAAGCACGTTTTATATTTTAAAACAAAAGGCGTTTTTATATTTTCCGAGAGGCCTGAACCCAGCAAAAACTACTACAAATACCCATGGCCATAAACAGTTTAACAAGCTCATCTCCATCCCTGCTATCTGCTCTTATTACCATAAAACAAATAGTTGAGCAGAGGCTGTACAAAAAGTGAAATAAAACGAAGGAAAACATTTGTCAGAACGCAAAAAGTGGCACTAAATAAAATAAAGCGAACAACAAAAATGGGAATCGAACCGAATCGAGGCGATGGTAAAAAGTGCAATCGCTTTGAAATGCCTTTTCAAACTCGGAAAACTGGCAAGCTCTCGACGGGTGGGGGGTGTGGCGCGGAAATGGCCTTTGGCGGAAATCCGTTTAATTTGCAAAATGCCAACAATGCCGGCGCAATAAATGTGACAAAAGCAGACTCAAAGCGGCAAAGACCCACAACGAAAAAATTGCGAAATCAGCATAGGATGACGGCAAACTCCAGTGGCATGCCCCGAATTAAAGCGTTCCAGCGTATTTAGGTTGCATCTATAAATCGTAAAATTGCTATTTTTTACCAGCTGTTTGCCTTGTCAACAGGCAGTGAACAATAAAATATTATTACCCCGGATGTGTCTAATATTTTACCAATTTTTAAGCGCATAAAAATTTTAAAATTTTAGTTGAAAGTTATTTGCGTGAATTGTTCCCAGAAGGAACAATTGATATGCTTACTTAATGCTCTTAGATCCTCGAAGCAAATAAAGTAAAATAGTTTCATTTAAAAAAAACAAGTTAGAGAACTCCGGATCGAAGGACCAAAAAGTAGCAGTGGAAAGTCGTCTAACAGACTCATAATCCAAGTAATTTCTCCTTCTATGGTTATTTTATGTAGATAGGGGAATTTATTCTTCAATTCGTATAGTCTTATAGTTTGTTTTCAAGAGAACTAATGAAAGAACTCCGGCTCGAAGAACCAAATGTAGAAGAGGGGACTTTTCTACCAGACTTATATTTCTGAGAAATCCCCTTCTATGGTTATTATGCCTGATTAGGCAACTGGTAATAAGTCATGAAATTATACCTTCAATTTGAAAAACTCAATCTCCGTAAAATCTTTATTTAATTGTCAACTTTGGAGAAATGGAACGGCGAAAAAGTCATTGAACACTGTTCGAGCGGGCATTATTCATCTATAAATAAAAAATCGGCGCATTGCCTCTGGTTTTTGCAAGCTGTCGGGGATTTTTAATGGCGACCACTACAATAGCAGTCGGAGCCGAGCAGGGGCGGCACCAGCCACGCCCGCAACACTGAGAGAAAGCGGAGGAACTGAAGGAAGGGTGGCCAACAACAGACAGAAGCACACAGAGACTGTTGTTTGCCCGCCCAGCCTTGCATCTTGTTTAATTTGTATGCCCACACGGACGTACAATGCACATGCATAATATTTTATGCGAATTTCCCCCGTCTTTTCCCGCATTTTCCTTATTTTTTTATTTTTGCGACAGTCGTTGGGCGACATTTTCATGTTGTGTCTGCCGTGTTGTTATTCCAGTGATTGTCCGCCGCTGCGTGTAGTTCTCTCTTTTTATTGTTATATAAATAAGCTATAAATTTCGCCGGCGAAAGCAGTGCTAGCCCACACACGCACACACACACACACACTCCTGGACCAGACAGGGGGTATTTATAGAAAATTTTAATATTTTTTATGTCTGCATTGCAACGCGCACTGACAATGCCAGGCACCGAGTTGGGCAATTGAATGGAATCGCGGGACAGATTTAAAGTTTCAATATTTTAACCAGACCTTGTCCATTTTTGGCTAAGCCTTTGTACCCCTAATTTAATCATTTCCGCCCAGATTGGCATAATTCAGGGCGGGATAAGTCGGGCTCTGATTCCTGACAACAAACCGACCTGTGGACGCTGGTCGTTAAGTCCGGTAAATCCTCATATTAAATGCTCGGGATGCTACTTATGCAACTCAATTTTACGCCAAAGTCCCTTTCCCCGGAACTAATCCTTTGTATGTACAGATCCCCTGCAAAGGACACACACCAACCCTCACCTGACCAACCCCGTGCCGTACGTAAGCAACACGTGGCAAGCCCCTTCTCGCCCGGAGCCCTTCGGAGCTGCGCTAATGAAGGTAATTTCGCGCATTTCGCTTCTCTGCGATCTCCCCGGTTTCCCCGCTTTCCCTTTCAACTTTTCAATGTCACTGGCTGACAGCAATTTGCATGACAAGGCGGCCAGGACTGAGTTCATTTGTTGGCTTTGACAGTTTTCTAATTGCAAGTGTGGCGAGCGGGGAAAACTCAAAAAACGAAAAAAAAATAAAGCACTGCGACACACGTGTCCCATTCCCATCATAGAAGCAGTTACCAATCGATACCCTATATATAGTATAAGCTCTGTCCAAAATATCGCACATATATGTTACAGTAAATCCTCATTACGCACTGTGCAAACTAATTAAATTCCGTTCTGGGTTATTAATTTAATTCTTACTTTACGATTTATTTAATTGTGGTCATGTATTTTTTAACATGCCAGTAATTTTTGGCGCTCTACTTAATGCAAATCAACCCAAAGGTATTATAAATAAGCCCCATTCCGCAGTTGGCATCAAAAGTAAATCCCATTATGAGAATCCATTTTCGTTGTGTGTCAATGATGGTTTTTATAGAGTTTAAATTGTATGATTTCCCTGTGAAAAGTAGTTGTGATAATAAGTTAATAAATATTGGAAATCATACAAATAAATACATAAAAGTAGTTAGGTTTCTTTTACTGTTAGAATTACAAATAAAATCTTATAAATTTAGGAATAGTGATAAGAGCTCAAAAGAGGTATTCAACCTTCGACACTCTTCCATTTTGTTGCCTTATTTTGTATTGTTTAGCAATATTCAAATGTATTTATTCTTCCTTTTTTCAAGTTCCATTCGTTCATGTTAATTTGCTGCCATTGTCTGCGTGCTGAATATTTTTCGCTGCAAAACTGAAATATATGGCAGCTTTTTTTCAATGCCTCTTTTTTGCCTTCTTTTATTCTCCCTCCGCCGCTGAATAACCGCAGCTTTATTGCATAAATGTGGCGATTTAATTAATATGCTTAATGAGTTGCAATTAAACACACATAAAAAGCGGAGAAGAAAACAGTCCAGTGTGGTGGACGGAAGGGAGGTTGGGGCAAAGCAAACAAAGAAAATTAGCAAAAATTTGTAGCAAATTAAGAGAGTAAACAAACAATGGGCAAAAACATGAATTGAATCGGATCAAAGAGGGGCAAACAGGGATGTTAATTAAATCAAAGTGAATTTAAATAGCCCCGGGATCGAATAAATATATTAAATGCAAATAGCAAATTTTTGTTGAGACTTGTTCCTGACGGACGAGAGGCGCCAGTCGTGGCCAACTTGTGGGCCGCTATATATCATTTTTTCGACTCCGATCCCGATTGAATTTCATTTCCATACCGCCAAGCCTATCTGCCTGTTGTGGCAGGCTTGTTTTCCCCGGATTTTCCTCGGCCAGTGGAGCTGCGTAAGTCGTTTGAGCCTCCGCCTCCTCCTCCTCCTCGACCAGCCAACTTTGCATTTGGCAATCAAAAAAATTGATTAGAACCGAAATGGCAATCGCTGGCGGCTCAGTCGGAGGCTGGCCAGGATTTCCTCCGCACACACAATCCTAGATCCTGGACACGGGTGCAGCCAATTGGCAAAATGGTAGCCGTAGCCCTTCCCCTTCAGCCACCAGCAGCCACTTCCTGGCAAGAAAAAATTGCTGGCAAAATAAACTGAAGCTCGAAACCGAAAATCTGAACTCGTAACCGAAGCCAAAAGCAAAACTATGCAGCCCAGTTGCAGCTGGTTGTTGGCCGGGCCGAAACTATTTTTGGGTTTATTTTCCGTGCGGCTGTGCGCCAGGCACATCATCAATATGAAACAGGGGACATGCATAATCGGGCGGATGGCCGCCAGTGGGCTGCATTTATGCGCTGCGTTGCCCTGGTAGGAAATCCCGTCCAGACAGGAATTTCCAAATGCCACGTCTGGATTTGGGGACTGGCTTGTTGTGGTTGTTTTCATTGTTTTCATCGGCGGCTGGCAGAGATAATACAAGCAAATAAAACCGCCTGTCTGACAAAGCCATTCCAGGTTCCATTCCAAATGCCATAACAGATCCCATACCAGATCCCCCTTCCCATCTTGCAGGATCGTAAAAATCAGATTAGAGCTTGCAAATCAAATGAAATCTAAGCTTAATCCTTGAGATGAGGCCCCACTTGATTGGGCAAACGAGCGGCATTTGTTCTCATAAAGTGCCATCTTCGGGCTCATTAAATCCACTCGCCAGTATCCAAGGATATCCCCTGCTCCGGCGGTGTACGTGACCATTAATTAGAGCAGTAAATATTATGTCTGTTCATGTGCGATTACATGTAGATGAGGCCGAGTCGCAGGATGTCGCGCCCAGCCATGTCCTGCCGCCGTTGGAGTATTATGATAATTCGCTGCGGACAGGCCTGTCGGAATTGTATTTGCCTTGTGTTTCGGACATCAGTGCGTGTGTGTGCCTAATGACCTGCGAGTACATATGCGACTTCGATTGCGAATGGTGGAGTCACGAAGTGTCCTTGAACCCTGTCCTCGAAAGAGCAGTGAATGATTTTGGGCATGATGACATGGTACTATATATTTCCTACATTGCTTATTAGTTCTTTAAGTATTTTATTGTTCTTAATATTTAATAAAGCCCCGTCTATGTAGTTGGCAACAGTTTCCACAGTTTGTTCTGATTGCATTAATTAAATGCTCTACACACAAGCACAAAGAGTTCCACGATGACACACACTCCCTCGTCGGGGATTCCCCGTCTTTGCCGTCAAAGATTTGTGAGAGTTTACAAAAAGTTAGCTACAACTTAACATGCCAAGATTTGACTACCAGAAACTTTTGTCCTGGCCCGCAAGGAAGAGAATGGGGAACAGCAAGCGAAGTTGTAATCTCCCAACTTCAAGCTATTCGCCATTCCCTTAGCATCCCCATTTTTATGGTGTTCTCTGAATAGGCTGAGTTTCAGTTAATTATAAATACATTTATGCCCCGCCTTGGGGGGCCAAATTAGGAAGGACGTTCTGTGGGGGTGTATCTCCGACCGATATCGATCGCAGGGATGAAACTTCACCCAGCTAATGCTGACAAACTGCAGCTTTGGCACAAAATTGTTGCAGAAATTTATTATTGGCTTAACGAAGAGAGGGTCGAAGGAGGAGGAGGAGGAGGAACTGAGTGCACTTTGGTGCTGAAAAGCGTGAGTTATGCGCCCACTTCAGCCATTCAAGGCAACTCTCTTTCCCCGCTCCCGCTCCCTTTCCCTATCCCCCAGACAGACGGGGCAGGTGGCCGAGACTGCACTCGCCTTCCATCTACGTGTCTCAGAGCACTCCACGGGCGAGTCGGCTGCCATTACGCCACAGTAAAGGGGGATAAGGCTATATCCCAGGACGAGCCAGGACGTGGGATACCCCAAAAAGATGCTTTACGACATAAAGCCGTGGAGTTATCGGACGCTGGCAAAGGCAATGCCAGCTGATGGAGCCAATCTGGCAGAAAAATTGTGAGAAAGTCGATACCTTATGGCTTACGGGTGTCTTAATGCCAACGAGTGACCTGCTTGTACAAGAGGATAAAAAGGAATATTATTTAAATCTCTCAAGAATTTATTAAAGATTACTTTGCAATTATATATTAATTTTAAATTCGTTTGAGTTCTTCTTACGATTACTTTCCAGATTTAATTTAAAAAAGGAGAAAACAATTAATTGCCGGCAAATGCGACAGCAGATCCCACAAAATGCAACACGGCAACAGTGGCAATTAGCAAATTTCAGCACTGCACACACACGCTGGCGAATGTTAATAAAAGTGGTGTCATTGTTGTTGCAGCCATTGTTGGCGGTGGCCAGTTGGCTGCTGACGCCACTTTAGCCGGCGACTTGTCCAATTACTGCGACAACGGAGGGGATGTCCTCGGGAGGTTCCGGGAGGTTTCGGGGGAAGTGTGGCATTCAAATGGCATGCCGCAGGACACTCACACATGCAGGTTGTCCTGCGAGCGGAAGAGCCAACTGAAAGTTTTTTCATATCCTGTGAAAATTATTATGCGCTTTTGTGAAATAGTCGAAGCCAGCGGGCAGAGCAAATGTTTGTACTGCTGCTGCTGCTGCTTCTGCATTTTTGACCAGGAGACAAGGACCACACACACACACACACCCATGCAGGATTCGACAGTTGGTATCCTTGACTCCGACTGTACAAAACTTTTGTCAAATTAGTTTTTTCCCCTTTCTGTGCCATTTCTCTGCGGCTGCAACAGCTTGTGGACACCGATGTCAGCGTTAGTTTTAATCATTATCCGTCTCCCGTTCTCACATTTGCTTTACGGAATGAAATACAGCAAAGGACGAAAAATAAAAAATAATATATAACAAATATCTCTACTCATTGCCTGGCAAGTAATTAAAATGCTGTTTATGAAGCCAACATTCCAGGCCAGCGCAAAATGAAACTATGTTTATAAATTAGCCCGTAATAATATTAGTGTTTTTTGTTTACTTAACGCAATTATTTTTAACAGTATTCAAAGGCCACAAAGAGTAATTATGCTGGATTAAAGCAGCTTAAGCTAATCTGGTTAAAAGTTATGTTTTTGTTAAAGTATTTAATAATTTAATCATATTTTCCATACGTAATGTCACCATTCTAATGAACTCTTTTTCCCTTTTCATTTCAGGTAAGTTCAGCCTGTGTTCCCCTGTGTTTGTAAGTAAATGAAAGTCCTTAAAGCCTCTGACTTCAAGCCTGAATGACAGACCAAGACCAAAGGGAAAACCTTTTCCTGGTTCAACCGGCGAACTTTATCATTTTTCAAAATGCATTTAATTTCATTCCATTTTGTCGCATTTCACTTTTGGGCGCCGTGTCTCTTTCTCTCTTTGACAAATCAGACGGCAAAGTTATAAAACTTCATTTGTAAAAGTGCTACGTCATGCCGGGTCTGTCTGGGAAATGCGAAAATGGGGGCGCCGGAAATGGAGACGGAGGGCGAGGGCGTGGGCGTGGCCGGGTCGTGTGAAGAGTGAAGGGCACGAGTTAGACAAGTCATCAAATAAATCCCTTTTAGGTATAAAGTTCTTTGCTTTTGCACTGCCCCCCTTCCAGTTTTCCTCGCTTTTCTGGCTTTTCCTCCGCCTCGTGTTTGTGTCTTTCTCTCGCAAATTTTTTCATGCTTGAACTGTTTGAGCGGAGAATTTAGCAAGTTTTTTGCTTTGTTTGACAAACGCCAAGGACAGCGCCGAGGAGGACGAGCGACAGAAAATGCAGAAAAGAAAGAGGTCGCTTTACCGACTTCGCCATTGATTAGTTGGCAGTGCAGTTGAAATGGCTGGATAATCATATCATGTCATCGCTCCTTGCCCACTTGAGCCTGTCATCAATCAGGGCATCATTACGGCCAATTGGCCAAACATTGTGAATTTGAATTTGTCATTGTTAAAAAGCGATTACAGCGATGACACTTAATTGCCCCGCTGCTGAGGCATTCACGTTCCATTCTGCATGTTTGCTGGGACTATCTGTGTCTCGGCTTTCCTGTCAATTTCCATTTGAGCGGATATTTGTCGAACAAACTCGATTGATTTCCCCAGCTCGAGGTAGTCTGCTCGCTTTCCCTTCACGGCTCATAAGCCACAAAATGCATTTCTAGGAATTTCCTTGTTTGGCCCATTTTTACGGCGCATGTTGCATACTTTACGACGCCACTGTGTGCGCCGAACTTCCTTTTCGCTTTCCCAACCCGCAGCTACCTCCTCATCTGCTTAGTTTCTCATCCAGACTCAGCCTTGACTCGGGTTTTTCCGGAAATCATTGCAGCCAGGAGCGGATATATCCCTCCCCCGCCCCACATATACACAGCTCTCTCCTCTCTTTTTACTTCCCTCCTTCCCCGCCAGCTGTCTTCGGCACTTCAGCCGGCGCTTAAGTTGCACAAAATGTAATACATTTGATTGCACTCATGTTCAAGTTCTGTGGCCAAAGTGGCTGCTACTCCAAGGGAGCAGAGGGAAAAAAAAGAAAGAGGAAACCGAAGCCAAGCCCGTAAGTGAATACGGACGTATGTCTGGGCTCCGGCTGGGTGTGCGAGCCTGAAAATGCTACAAATTGATAGATCCGCTGGTGCATTGGCAAGAACAGCGAGAAGCCAGGACGAGGAGCAGCCAATTGCCAACTATCTGTTTATTAGGCCAAACAGGGGGCAGGGGGCAAGGGGCATGGATCAGGAGGCACGACTAACTGCATTATGTGTATATGAGATGGATGGGGTCAAAGGGTTTTCCCTTTGTTTTTAAAGCAACCACTGAGCCAGAGCTCACTTATTTACTGACTTTAACTCAAACTTGCAGTTCCATTAGCGCTCCATTAATGCTATCTGCAGCTGCTCTTTACATCATTCACAATTAAATCAGATTAGCGAGCCAGCGGGTCCATCAGGTTCAATCAAAACTGACATGCCGAGTGGGCCAGCAGTGGGACAATGCCGGAGTGCCGGCCTAAATGGCTGACATGACTGGCTGTCGCCTTTTAGCCCTACCAGGACCCGGGCTAATAGCCCCTAACTGATGGCGGGCAGTTACATCATTAGGCTGGAAAAACCGGGAGTTGGGCGGGAGTGGGTCTGTGGGGTGTGTGGGGAAAACTTCTGTCGCAGTTGCCTCCACATCCACATGCATCCACACATCCATATCGGTTCAGGTCGAGGCATCGACATGCTAATAGCTTTGAACTTTTCGCAAATTGCAGCCACGCCACGGCGCCCTTTTCGCAGCACGAATGCGCCACTGCAACTGCAACAGGAACTGCGTTTGCGTTTGCGTTTGCTTTTGCATTGGACTGTTAATTACCGTTATTGAACTTGTTTGATTGGCACAAGTTGAAAAGTTGGACGATCCAAGGCAATCGCTGACCGTCGTCGAATGCCACCACCACCCAGCTTAACCCCCCTTTAAATCGAATTTCCCAGCGCATGAATGTTTGCAGGGGAGCAACAGTGCCACTTATGCGATTTTCCCCATGGCCTTTATGCCATTCAGGGAATTTAATCATAAATAAAATCATTTAAATAACTCACAAGCTCATTGGATATCATAAAAGAGCATTCAGAATCATGTGAATAACAAAAAAGAAAGGCTCTTTTTCTGCACTGCAACCACATATGCATTCAAAGGCGCTGTTCCACGATGGCTGGCAATTGGCAGACTTTTGCCAATACAAAGGCTAACCGGGCAAAAACAAGATGGCGGACATGGTCCTTGCTGTGCCGCTGTCATCGACAGGCATGGACATGTGTGATTGTGCGACTCCCCTACGATTGCGTCCCGATTGCGTTGTTTTCGTTGATTTTTCCACTTGGCTTCGCTGCCATACTGTTAACGCGCTGCTCCTCTTCCTCGGATGCTAAAGCTAAAGTTGACTTTTTAGTGATTTCAACTGCAAACTTTCGCCATAGTTTAGTGCTCTTTTTCACAGCAACCGAGGGATTTATGGTGGCTCAAAGTGCTCCTCGCTTCTTAGCTCTCAACTCTCAGCTCCCAGCTTTCGGCTCTCACTTGGGTGTGAAGTAAAAAACTTTGTCCTGCCAACGATATTACATATACATATATACTATATATATAAATATACACGCAGACACATGTGCCACGTGTAGGTGTTCGGGCACTTGGGCATAAACTTGTTCAAGTCAGTGTGTAATCAGTTTTAAGCCAAGTGTAATGCCAGCAGGTGATATCGATTCAATTTTCAGGTCTTGCCAGTCGACAGATCGCAGAACTTAGCTCGAGAGGTCAATTCATTAATATTAGTTGGCTTTTCCGGTAAGCTTGTTTACCAAAACATCGAGAAATGTGAAGAGGGCCACGGTAATCCCAGGAAATAAAGTCGGGAGTAGTGGCGAACTTATATCGAGAGTTGGAATGCAAAATATAAAGCATTCGGCTGCCAACTGGGGCTAAATTATGTCCGATTCGTTGGCATTGGTAAATTGCGAAAAGGACTCGCTGCTGGCTTTGTCGATGGCAATTGCAATTGAATCCAGTCCTGTGGCGACAGATTTTGCGTGGTCTCCGGTCTCCGGTCTCCCGTTCGGGAAATGTAAATTTCGCAAATTTATGGCCAAACCGTTTTGTGAATTTATTGTTCTTGCATTAGTTCAACTCCCACTTTTCGAACGATAAATAAAGAGGGGTTTCGATGGCACAACTTAAAGGATATCCTTAATTGCGGCGCTCCAATCTCGTCCCACTGCCACCAATGTAATCCAAACTGTTATCGCTTGAGTCAACCTTGTGTCAAGCTTATGTGGAAAACTCACTTTCCCGAGCGAACGGGGGAGGATGTGTGTAAATTTCACATCATTCGGTCTGCTGCTAGCCGGAATTCAATTTCTATCTGCACTTTTTTTTTCTGCTTTTACTTTGCTTCAATTTATAAAATTGAATATTGGCAACGAAACTCGATTTGCCACGCCCACAATGGGTGGACGGACGGTGACGACCTACCGTTGTCTTCAGCGAGTTGCGTAAGTTGGCAAATTATCCCAAGGAGAGCTTGACATCCAAGGCTACTTACCCAGTAAATGGCTGACAGTGGACTGAAATGATAACTAAAACTAAAAATGGAGTCAAGATTGAAATGAGGGCATTTTGGGTTTATAATGAGTAGGAGTTTGTTTAGATTTTAGCCCAACTTTAGTCAAAGAAATAAGTTACAGAAAAGTCTTTATGGTGTTATAAGACTTCCCATATGAGGGGACATATTTTGGTAGCGACGAATCTATAGTCCTCTCGCTTCCTTCAAATAAAGAGCACAATAATCTAAAAATAAAACATGTTTAAACAAGCAAGAATGTTTACAGACAGACCGATCTAGAATGAATGAGAAGCGGCTTGATCTAGAGCGTTCTCCTTGACATTTAAATACATTTTAAGAGAGCTTGGAGCAAGCATTAAGGCCTGTCTCATGGCATTATGCATCTTCTATAATTTTTAGGTTTTTGGTTTACAAAGTAAACTTTACAGGTTGCTGGCTCTAACTCATTTCTTTTTCAAGACTTTTCCCTCCTTTTCGATCCACTGTTGAAGCGCTTAGTGCATTTCCTTTTGACAGCCTTTATCGCCTGCCAATTGCTTCATATCCTGCCTCTTAAGCCCACACATGCTCACCGACCCAGAGCCTTGGCACGCATTTTATTTAAATACGAGCATGTGTGTGTGTGTGTGTATAAAAATTGCCATTTTCCCAGTGATTTTTATTGCGCTTACCGCTCACCACCCAGCATCAGCCTTTATTGCCACCCCATTGCCAGTCGCCTCATCACTCTGAACATCGTTGACAGTTTTACGTTTTGTGGGACGCACAGTGACTTACATAAGTACACCCACGGACGCACACACAACTGCTCCTTTGTGTGTCATTTAGCTTTTGTCTCACGCGTGCCAAGGCGCCTCCTTTTCCCCCATTTTCCGACTTGTTTGTGCTCTTAATTTTCTTGCCAAGTTTGCAGTTTTCGCATCGTTTTTATATGATTTTTATACATACGTGATATATTTTTCTGATGCGCCCGTTCACTTTTTATTATCGAAGGACCGCCCCATGTCCCCATGTGTGCCGTGCTGCGCCGCGCCGTGTGTGTGTGTGTCTTTGTCCTTTGTTCTGGCTTATTCAATTTCATTTATTGATTTTCCCGCTTATCTCCATCTCTGTGTGGCCCTACTTCTGCTTCATAAACGCAAACTGCTTGCTCCGCACAGCGATGTGGTGGTCCAGCTTCTTCCAGAACTCCTTCAGGATGCCGCAGTCCAAGTGCCGCTCGTGCTGCGGCAGGGCGAGCGTGTGCACCTGCAGGTTGCGCAGCTCCTTGCTCGGCGCCGTGTTCTTGAAGTGCAAGTGGAAGGCGCAGACCTCATGGAAAATCTGAGCAGGATCGCCACCGTGGGGCCAGCCCTTGAACTGCCACTGGGGTCCCATGGCGAACACGGCAGCCACCCGTGGCCACTCCTCGGGCTTCAGACGCTTCACATTGTCAATCACCCGATAGCGCACGAGTTCGCCCTGAAGAAAGCGTAGCCTTTAGTATATAAGAAGTATAAGAAGGATCCTTGACGGTTACCTGAACATGGCGCTCTAAGATGACTTCTTCGCTGGGCTGGACACCCGACTTGCGGACCTGGTCCACCGACACGTAGCGCATCTCCTGCAGCAGCTGCTTGGCATTGTGCAGGGTGATCAGGCTGGTCAGGGCCGCCGGCACCAAAATGATGGGTTTGTTGTTCGTAGAGCGGTGTTTGCCCCTCACGGCAATGCTGGACGAAGGCCGCAGCTTTGTGGTAGCATCCTTGCTGGTCTTGTTTTCGATCTCCTTAGCATCTTCCTTTCCGGGTTTATTGCAAGTCTCTTTACCAGCTTGCTTTTCAATCTCCTTGCCAGTCTCGCTGCCAGTCTCCTTATCATTGTCCTTGGCGATCCTTTTGGCAGACTTATTGCTGCCCTCCTGGCCAGGCACCTCTGCAGGCTTCTTTCCTTCCTCCTTGGGTAGTTTCCTCTTCTTTATATTACTACCCAGCGTATTGATGCCAAAGGGTTCCTGGCCCTTGAGGAACTTCTCCTGGTCGTAGCGATTGTACCGCGAAGACGCCCTATTGGTCTGCGGATTCTGTTGCCGCGGCACAACGGGAACTTCTGGCAATTTTCCCGGCTCTGGGGATTCGTTAGGTTTACCATTGTGCTTGGGCACGGAGCGACCCGCTCGGATGTCGTGGACTAGTGACAGGGTGCGCAGCACGCCCGGCAGCTCCTTCTCGCCCAGCAGCTTCTCCTGGTAGGTGCGGTGCTGTCGCTCGCGCTCCATTGCCCACCGGCACAGCTTTTCCTGCTCCTCGTCCACCTGACGCTGTTGCTCCCTTTGCTGGCGCTTGGCGTCCGCATTGGCGTCCTTGTCTTGGCGCTTCATGGCCATGCGCTTGGCCTTGATCAAGGCAATGGCCTCGACGGACATGGTCTGGGACAGGGATTCCATTTTGTAGAAATGAGTTATAATTACTTTTATAGATTTAGGGAAAACTGCACTATTTCAGAACCAAATTAGCTGCAATGATTTTTCTTGTTCTTCTAAAAGTTTTCAGAACTTGGTTTTTATTTTAAGCTTACTCTGGTCAGTCTAATATGTGTATTTATCGATTCCCTTAATTGTAATGCAACTCTGCATGGAATTTGAATTGAGATTTTGTATATTTTATCAAACAAATTTATTTATTTTTCACTCTTTTCCACTACACACTTTTGAACAAACAATTGACCGCTTTTTGAACTCGCTCGCTGCTTTAATGAAATCACTCTGTTATCGATGACTGCCGCATAATTAATCGGGCAAGCGGAGTTCCTACTTTCACTCCATAACTCGCTGTTTTCCCTCCTCCCTCCATTTTCCGCCTCGAATCGAATGCTGGACTCTTTCTTGGCTCACCTCCTTTGTTGGCACATAAAAAACTCATAAATATTCAAACTTTTTCGCAGCCATCGTTTATTTTTTGTCAAAGCCATTATTTATTTTTATTACATTGCCTTGGTCAGTGGTTCGCCCCGCCTTGCCCTCCCTCTCGCCGATGATTTTTATTTTTCCGCCTCGAGTTGTTTTTATTTGTAAGCTATTTTTATTTGACAAAGTTTCGCCCCCTCACCCCGGGAGAGACCCTGGCAGAAGGAATTGTCCCGGCTTTATGTTATTGACTTTAATAACATTTTAGCTGCAAGGCATGAAAATATTTTTATAAATTGTGTTTTTGTTTTCTCCGGCTCTCCTTGCATTCTCCTCCGTTATTATGCTGATGCTGCCGCCACACGCTTTGTTTTGTTGGCCCAAAGCCTGGAATTGATTTCTGCGCGAGGGTGCACTCGCTCCCATCATAATTTATGCATCCATCGAGTCAGTCACCCGGCCAGGCAGTCAGCCAGTCAGCCTCAAAAGCTATTAGCCGGCTTAGCCCGGCTACCCTCGATTCCCCAGTTATCGCGGCCATGGCCCGGGGATGCCCGTAATTGCTAAAGCGAAATTTCATTACCGAAAACGAAAACGGGCGGGTAAGCGAGGGGAAAAGCGGGCTGGCAGACGGGTTTTCGCGTGTGATAAATACCGTAAAAGGTCGCCGCCGCCGCCATCGCAGCAGCCTGGGAAATGAAATTTTCATCCAGACTCTTGTGGCAGCCATTTTGTCGTCGCATGCACTAGAAAATGGCAGAGCGGCGGCGGCGGCTGTGGCGCGGCATCGTTGACGCCATTTTTGTTTATGGCCGCATTTGTCACGGCAAATTGTATTGCCAACTGGCGAAGCTCTAGCCGGGCCCGGCTTTTATATTTTTTGCTGTTGTCTTTGCCACGTTAAGAGTGAGGCATAAAAAATGCGATGAACCGGAGTTTCACCTTACGTCTACGGCATTTTGGCATGTTAATTAAGCGGGCGGGCTGCTGGCTGCTGGCAAGTGTCATCTGATTGCTCATTTGGCTCTGCCATAATTAAGTTTATGGCATTATGGCCAGCAGCCAGATGAATGTGCTAGTGGCCCGGGAGTCGTTCCAAGAGGGCTTTAAGCAATTTAAGAGCCATGAACAGGAAGGCCTGCTTCCGGGAACTAGAAACCCAAAGCAGAACAATGGTAGCTAGCATCGAAATTGAAAACAATGGCTCACTGACATAGATATGGAATGCCTTTTAGCCGCATTCCATTCCCATTCCCATTCTCGATTCTTTTTGGCCAGTCAGAGCCAGCGAGGCGAGTGCATAACTCCAAATTTAATCAGAGAAAAATGCGACCACGCATAGCCCTTGTGGCCGCAGGGAAATGGAATCATCTCTGCACTCGGCTGCATCAGAGAGCCGGGAAATGGGAATTGGGAAATGGAAAGGGGAGAGGGGAGTAGCCCTCACAAGCTGGAAACTAATTTCGCCTCAGTGACAAGACAAGGCCATCAAAAATCCCCCAAACGGACCTTGGCCAATTATTACTTGTGGTTCGCTCTCATTTTATTACGTAGCCGCAGCATTGGCCCATTTACGGCTCACGACGACCCTCCACGGAGGAGCCCGACCGGGTCGGATCATTTAATGGGCGGCAGGCAGGAGCTGAAAGGAGAAAAACAATTTTGTCAGCTTATAAACAGTAAAAATAAAATGCCGGGCTAAACAAATACGAGGCGAGCGAAGGACCAACGACATCACAATAAAGCGCCATTGAGACACGAATACATGCAAGGAGCTCACACTCCGACATGCATACGGGACACTGTGAAAAAAAAGGGAGCTCAAAATCAAGAAATATAATAATTGAGAAGCTAAGATAAGCATTAAATGCACTGAATTCTGGAGCAGGAACTATCAGCACGATCAGCAATATAATACCTAGAGATGTACTGTATTTCATGCATGACCCTTCTTAGTGCTGAGATTTCTCATCAGACTTTTCCTTCTCTGCACGTGTGTACTTTGCGGCCTTCAAGGCTGCCACTTTATTACTTTCCTTGGCGAATTATTTTCATTATGTTTTCGCTTTCGGAGCAGATTCATGGCGCAAGGCACTGGGCGGCATAATGGAAACGAGATTGAGATTGGCTTCGGCTTCGGCTGGAGGTGCAATGAAGCCAATAAAGCCATGGAATGGAAATTCGCTTGTTAACCTAGCAAATAAGGCCCCAGGGGGCGGCAGGTCAAGCTCCCCGATCAATTTCAACGACCCACTTTCGGGCTTTGTCACCTCGACCGAGTTCCGATCGAGTTGGCCGCTTTAAGTTGATGGAATCTCGGTGAGATTGGAGCCATCTTCGAGTGCCAGGCTGCCCCGGATGTGCTCCTCCTGCACTCGCATGCTGTGTGCATGATTGCCATGACGACTGATGAGCTTGTCTAGAGTGCTCAGGCACACTCACTCACACTCACACACACACACCAACCCAGCCTGGGAGTCCGCTAACCTTTTCAGAGTTGTCCGGGAAAAAAGTCTCGACAACTGCAGTCGCAAGAGCAGTTGCAATCTGTATCTAGATGCTCCTCTTCGCGTGCCCGGCGTGTCCACTTGGCTGTCTCTCCATCATGTTTGCACACTTTGATGTCTGTTTGATGTGCAACAGTTGCACTTGAAGTGGCCAGTTGCTGCCTGTCATCTCGGTGGCTGTGAGCTGTGGGGGAGCCAGCCTGCTTCCTTTGCGAAATATCAAGCATTCGCCATGTGGTCCTACTCCTGGCACATCCGCCGCCACTGCCACTGCCGCCGCCGCCAGGGGCCACTTGGCCAGAAAGAAACTTTTTATTCAATTTGATTTCCTTCAACTGCAAGCAGCTGTTGCAACTTTATTCGCAAAATTGAATCCGAGAGCGGACGTCAGCAGATGAAATTAAGCGGAAGCTCGACAGTTTGTTTATAATGGGTTATGGGGGAATATTGATATCGAGCGGTTAAAGCGCAGAAATGTCCCTGAAATGGCTTGAATCAAGCAACGCGACGCGTCGCGACATGTTCCACCCATATTTTCCTCTGACGGAGAGCACACACGACTTTTCCATTAAGCCAGTGAAAAAAGTGGGAAAGCTGGGGTAAAGGAAAACTTATGCAAGGCAATCAGCGAGGCAACCTTGACGAGCAGCTGCAATTGCAGCAGGAATTTTGCATGACATTTGCGAGCTGGCAGGAAGTGCACTTCAAACGGAAATTGCGACACACATATTGCCAGCTTCCTTTGACTCATTTCTCTGGCGAGGCTTTTGCTTTCTTTGCTCAGCGAATGCTAATACCTGGCACTTACACTTTGCAGATACAGGGTGGCAATAAAGGAAAATCTAAGAGGAGTTTATACTGAGATGATCCTGTATTTCAGTTCCCTCAAAAACACAAAGCACCCTGTGCATCTGCCTTTCTTTCCGGCCCTGCTAAGAGTTTTCTGAATTACCGTAATTTATTACAGCCAAGTGGGTGGCCTATTCTCTCCGTGAAATGCATTTCCATTCCGAATGTATGTCAGAAGCTTCAACGATTTTGGGCATTGGCTTACGCAGCTCACCTACCAACTGTTGCCCTCATCTGCTCACCTTTGCACCTGCTCCTGCTCCTGCTGCTGCTGCTGCTGCTGCTCCTGCTCCTTCACCTGTCCCCGTCCCTGTCTGTCTCTGCCACCGCTCTTGCCGAGAGCTCATCACATTTGCCACTTAGTCAGCTCGTCAGCTTTTGTTGCAGCATTTGCCGCCGCTGCATACTTTCGTGTGCAGTTTTGTGTGAAATATATTTCGGGGGATGTGCAGCGAGTGTAAACTTTCAGCTGTAAACTGTAGAATGCTACTAATTGTTTTGCCGCCAATTACGTGCACAAGTGTGTGTGGCGGAGAGACGTTTGTATGTGTGTTTGACGTATGTGCTCTGTTTATTAAAATTTATTTTGTCGAGCACCTGCTCAGCCCTACCTTGCCCCACCTGGCAATTTGTGAATTTTCGCATAACATTTAACACAATTTTCCGCATTTTGCGGCTTTGGCTGGCAGTGGAATGCCGGAGGAATGCAGCAAGTGGGAAATGATTGCTTTTGTTTCCAAATGAAAGTGAATATAGAAATGGCCAAACAAAAAAGCGGGAATACCATCCAGGTTGGTTTGTAAACTCATGTAAAACTCGTTAATAAAATGTCATCGCTTGGTTAGCAATTGTTTTTCTTGTAACTCAGTCAATAGACATGTGTTAATCGACAATTATGTAGCTTTAAATGTCAGAATAATAAAATTCCTAGGAAAATACCTTAAATAACTTAGGTTTTCTTCCCCTCAACTATTGCTCTTGAAAGTACACAGAAAGAGTACATTTATTAAATCAAATAACACATTTAATATGCCGTAGGCTGACCTATATCCTCGGGCTACAGACACAGCCTCACACACACACCCTGAGCCAATGCACTGAGCCGTTAAGCAAGGAGGCGTTTTCCGCCCCTCATGGCATAACGCGCATACGCACCGTTGTGCGGCGGGTGTCCAAGTGGAGGCAAACAAACATAAAAGCAAACAATAAATGGAAAAAATAACACAGAACTTTTTGTTGTTGTGTAAAAATAAATGATTATTTAATATTTATTTTCATGTTGCTTGAGCAAGGTGAACGGACGAACGAAGGAATGATGGGTGGCTGCATCATTTTTCATGCCACTCGAAGTGAGTCTAAGTGCCTCGCTGGGACTGGGCATTAATGCCAGTTGATTGGTCAGCGGAGAACTGACCAGGGGGGCCCAAGGAACCAAGGCAGACAGTCCGGTCCACTCGCACACATGTATTTATTATTTAGCCAGCGTTTCTGATTATTTACGCCTGATAGGACCCAGTTCTGGAGGGTGTAAAAATGATTGAATGAGCCGAGCCGGCCGAGCAGGAATCGGAATCGGATGGGTCAGCTCTCGGGCTTTGTTGTCTCGCTGCCTCAGTTTTAGTTCAGAGTTCCCAGTTCCCAGTTCCCAGTTCCCAGCATGTGATGTGTGTGTGTTTGCAAATGGATGTTGCTTTTGCTTAGGCCAACGAATTACTGGGGGCTCGAGTGATTTATTGATTTAAATGGGAACTGAAGACGATGGTTATGGATATAAAATAGAAGCTGGCAAGTTTCACACCATAAAAATGATATAATTATATGGGGACATCATAATTCGCTACAGATTTAGTACTATAAACGATGTAAACTAGTGACAAAATATCACAAAATATCTTCCTTTTATGCTCCAAGTATCAGTATCATTTAGTAAATTCTACCAAGTTCCTTTGTATCCCAAAAGTACGTCACCCTCATCCATCACATTCTGTAGGCAACTTTCTTCCTTCTGGAGCCAAAAAAAGAAGTGCACTGAACCGAAGAGACAATCAAAACTCACGCACAGAGAAAAAAATCTTGGAAAAATCTCTCCCAGCTCGGGCCGCTTCCACGTCACTGCGAAAGTGAAAAGGGCTGACCACTTGGGTGAAAGCAGCCGGGCTGAGGGGAGGGGCTTTCCCCTGACGGCAGGTTTAATGAATTGGAAGGTAATAAGCAAAGCATTACGGCTATTTCTTCATCAGGCTCTCTCCACCTCCTCCTCCCTGCCCACTCCGATTATTGATTTTTATTGAATGCGAATTTTTCGTAAGCTGCCCTGCTGTCTTATTGGATTTGTGAGCTGGTCAAAGGGGGAGATGGTGGGGAAAAGGAGAGGCGGTCTGCCAAAGTTAATAAGATTTGCCTTTTTGTGTTTTCCTGCTTAGCTCTTTGCCTGCGTCTGCTCCTCCCTTTTTTTTCTTTTTGGGCCAGTGGTCAGGCGAATTAATTAAAGCACATAAAAAATGGTCGAGTGCGAGGAATGCAATAAAGTCAGTTGGGTTAGGGGGCGGAGGACGGGGAGGGAGTGGAACTATGGCCCAGGAAAATGGCCAGGAAGGCTAGAGCACGCATCATTTAAGCGCTAAATTATAGCTTACTTTTATGCGGCAGGTTATAATTCACAGTACGTGCGAAATGCAGTTGCAGCCGAAACCCAGGACCATGGCGGCGGCGGTGGTGGTGGTGGTGCCACTGTGGAAAATTATCATTTTAATTGCGCATTTCCCAACGCCCCACAAAAACATGGCAAAAAATAGTCTGCTGCACAACCGAGAGCGGCAAAGTCAAAGCGCAAGTAAATAAATTATGCTGCAGACTTCTGCAGGAACAACATTTTATTGCACGGCTCTTCGTTTTATTTGCATTAATTTGCTACTGCAGCGAAACGAAAAACACTAAAAAACGAGTCCTCTCACAGCGGCTAGCAAAAAATTATATAGGAAATGCCACTCCCCCGTAAATGTGCACAAATTAAAAAGCCAACGCCGCGAAATGAAAACATGATAAAGTCGGCAGAGCGCATCCCCAAACAAAGTTGCCATCGAAATTTGGTCACGTGCCACCTCCGCTCTGGCTGTGACTCTGACTCTGACTCTGACTCCCCAAGCGCCCCAAATGCGACTGTGTGGAGTTATTTACGTGCCGCGCACATTTTTTGGCGCTTAATTCAGGCTCCGCGGGAAGGAAGCGGAGCAAAAGTGAACAAACAAACAGGCAAAAGGACGCGCAAACAAAACGGAGCTACGGAGCTGCGGAGCTCCTTGCTGGCGCATAGGAGAGCCGTCAGGACATAGCTGGCATTTTGACTGCTCTTCTGTTCTGCTCCGAACCTCCCCCCTGCTGCCCCTTTTGTCCAGTCCAGCTCTCCGCTCTCCTTTCTCCCCATCCTTTGGCTCCTGTTTGTTGTCTCAGCATTTGTTTGTTCGGGCCAAGCGAGACTGCAACATACTTCTCGGCTGGCAACTGGCGAGTCGGTGGCGCAACGCGGCGTATACTTAATTTGCGGTTGGCGATGGTCACAGCACGTAGCCGCTAAGTACGCTACGCCTAATGACCAGGAGCAGCAGCATCAGCAGGGAATGGCGCAAGGCGAACATCTCCGATGGGTCCCATTCGGAATACTCTGTCACTTGAGGAGTTTTTTATTGTCCTTCAACTGAATGAGTCACTTCAAGGCTTTAAGATTGTATATTTTAGCCGTTTTTTTTTTAATATTTAAAGAACTAATTCTCAAGAACATTTACAGTGTTACAAAAGAATAGGATTCTATGAAGAAGAAGGAAGAAAGCAATATATTTTACAGCTTAAGTAATGAAAAGCAGCAAATAAATCTTAGAATTAAACATTTTTCAATTTACGTATATTTAATATTATAGACACGTAAAGTATACTTAATATTAAGAGGACTCTTAGTATATTTTACTCCAAAAATTAGGGACTTCCTTCCTTGTATCTCCTATTCAGCATACCCCTTAAACTTTAAGTAAGTCCCCTACTTTTTGACAAAACCGATAACAAAACATAAATACCCCAGCCAACGACAATGCAGAGGCTGATGGGACAAACTGGTGACCTTTTTGGCAGAGTCACCAGGCGACATAAATAATACCCAAGAAGAAGTCGTGATGGCTGAAATAGGACCAAGCGGAGGCAAAGGCCGGGGAGGAAGCGGCAGATAGGGGCCTTCGGCCTTTTCTTTCTTTCCTTTTTTTTATAGATGCCAAATGACCCGGGCAACGAGTTTCTTGCATTTAATAAAACGTAATATACGTAGCCCAGTAATGTTTTATCTAATTTTTGTGACGCCGCGCGTGCTGAAGTGAGAAATATTGCCCGAGAACGTGGTCAGCTGGGCCCAGAGGCAGCTATCAATTTCTATTAGGCTCGGAGAGCTGGAGCTGGCTCCTGCTCCTGCTCCGGGTCCTACTGCTGTGATGTCACTTTAAAACTGCAACCCGGGCCAAATTGAAAGCAACTGCCCGAGCAGAGGCTAAATAAAAGGGGACAGACTGGATGGCAACTGGCAACAAAAATGCCGAGCAGCAACGGCAGCAAAAATTGCTCTTAATTGGCGGCAGCCATTAAATGCAATTTATCAAACAGACGACAGAGACAGCCGCACAAAGCACACACAGGCGGTGCTAGTGTGTGCCAGAAAGAGAGTGAAGTGGAGCAGAGCGACAACAGTTGACAATTAATTTGACACAATTGCAAAGCAGAGACAGCGCAGGGAGTGGGCAGGTGTGGCCACGGCAACGCACCTGGCCCAAAGGATCCCAATTGCACCTGGCCTCGTCCCGCCTCCCTCCCTTATAGTTGACACACTGTGTAAATGTCGCCGACATTGTCCTGTGTGTTCGTGTGCCTTATGTGTAGTGAAGCAACATGCGGCTTGTGCAATGATGTGGCACTTCCAAGGAATGCGGTTTCTCCAGCGGCTCTGGTGGAGGATCTTTGTATATATATGGCCCAGGCACTAGCCACAAACATTAGGCCAAGTGGCCTCGGAAGGTCACAGGCGAGTGGCCTCATGCATAATCATAAAAAAACAAAGCAGCACGCATTGCTATTCCACTTAGCAAAAAAGAGGCTGGACAAGGCATCACGTAGGTTTTTAGCTTAACCCACAAATGTTTCAAGGAATATCTCATAAAACAAGGCTTAAAGAAACCCCCAAACCAAGTAAGACAAGACGTTACAGGAATTTAAAGGCAGAAGTTTTGAGTTCCTCTCAATTTACTAAGTAGAAGTTCTAATTCTCAAGGCTAAGTAAGAGCAGACTCCAGCAATATGGGTGAAAATTAGTTGGGGACATGCCTCAGTTGACGGCAGGATACTAATTAGTCCATAACGTCAGCAATTTATATCCTGTGCCCAGCATCAAATCCACTGAAGCTGGCAATATGTGGCAAAATGTCAATTAATTCTCGACAACCTTCGCAAGGAATAACTCGGGCTTACTATATATCTAGATTCTCACAATAATTTTACCAGAAGGGGGAGGAGAGGGAGCCAGAGCTAAGGAGCGATTAAAAGCCTTTTAGTTGCCAATGGCAGTAATGAGGGGGTGTTGCTCTTACTGCTCCTTCGTCTCCTCCTCCTGACGGTGCTGCCTTTGCTTCTGCTGTTTGCTGGCTTGCCACAAAAGCCGCCACCACATACCAGGCAAAGTGCAGTCGAGCCACGCCCCCGCACCGGAGCACGCTCCGCCCCCGGTTCCCTCTCCATGAACGCGCGTCGAGCTCAGCGCTTGCATTAAGTGGCGGTTGGCAAAGTTGTCGACGTTGTGGAACTTAAACACAATGCACATAGCAGGCGGGAGCATACAGGAGCTCTATTCGTTTTCGGCCCAGGTGCAAGCTGCATCCACAACCTTCTCACATGTCCTGCGGAGCAGGAGCAGGAGCCGAAGCAAGAGCAGGAGTGCGGGCAAACCATAAGCTGCTCAGAACCAGCTCGGAGGCGGAAAGAGGGACCGGAGCGAGGCTACCCATGGAGACGGGTATTGCCAGCTGTTCTTATGCCTTAAGGACATTAACCTAATCAACGCTCAGTGCAGGACTCGCACTCGCACGCACACACACACACGCACACCGCCACTCGGCAGAATGTGTTGCATAACGAGGGGCGCTCTGTTGACAGGGCAGCGGGAAATGGGAAATGTGAAATGCAAAAGGGGCGGCAGGGGTGAGAGTGCAACCGAACCAAGTCGAGTTAAGTTGAGCCGAGGGTATTGACTGCCTTTGCCAGTTATTGTTTAATGTTTGGTCCGTGATTCAGCACGAGCTTCTGAGCCAGATGTGTGGAGAGCTGGTGCAGAGAGAGAAAATAAGGTCACTACCCCAAGAAGGAAGCTTTAAATTATTTGCAAAAATATATTATATATGAAATAATTCTAAAAACTGACTTCTTCTTTAGATAACCTAATCAAGGTTTAAAAATATTTCCCATCGACTGAGCATTATCCTTTTCCCTTCAAAGAAACTTTATTTCCCGTGCAGGAGTCATAGCGAAAGGTAAACACTCGGATTTGCAAATAGGCAAATGAAATGGGGGCAGGAGTTAATTAGAAAAGGACTTGGATGAGGACAATGCCGTCTGCTTGTACCGTCCAACTTATGATTGCATAAAGTAAACCGCTCTTCTGTTCCAATCCCTCAGCATTCCGATCGCTGCTTGCACAGAATAATATTGTTAAAGACAACACAAATACGCCGAGTCGAGTGCATTAAATGAATGTTGAATTAAAGCAATAAAAGGAAAGCCGTAGTGACACAAAATGAAGCTCAACTCGATGTCATTTGCATGTTTGCCTGGACAAACGCGAAAAAATGCGTGGAAAAAAATCGATGAAATTTTTGCCAGTTAAATGTGACAGTGCCCCCGCGCCTCTCACACGCCACCGCCCCCGTAATCGGGCTGACATATAGCGACATATGTATGCATGTAGACGCATGCACGAGCATGTAATTATGTCAGAGCTTGATTGTCCGATCCGCCCTTAGGCGTGCATCGTTTGGCCAGTCCATGAAAGGGACACGGCTTTTTTGCATATCGATAAGCTCGCTCCGTCGCATCGAATGCCATAATTGTCATGCCTGGAAAGCTGAGCGATTTTTGTGCAAAAAATTATTTGCAATTATTGCGTAAAACAGCCTGATTTATGTGGGCAAATGAAAACCAATATTATTCCGCAAAACGTTCGAAAAACAGTGCAATTAAGCGGATGACAGCGCCTCAAGCAAGTCAATCAATTTGTGGACTTCAAATGGGAGGAGAATATGTAATAATTTGGGTTGTTTCTAGAAAATTATGGGATTACATTTATATTTTTAGAGGGAAAATAATGGTAATTAGAGTAACCTAATGGTTTTACAAAATGCTTTAAAAATTATCCAATGACATGCTGTTATTAAATGTACAACGAATTGTACTATCTTGTTATACATTGTATTTGTGTTTTCTAAAGATAATTTTATAAATATAGAAATAAAGGACTAAGTTGTAACTGATTTATTATATTATTATAGGTGATTTTATATCACTTGTATTGGCGCCTAAAACTATGCTGCACCTGTGTATTTATTGTACTATTATGTTATAAATGGTGTTTGTGTTCTTTGTCGGGTATTAAATAATAAAAACTAATAGGAATCAATGTGATTTCATACATTATTAAATTACGAATGATTAAACAAAATGCCTCAAATTATGCTGTCATAAAATGTACAGGGATCTATTCTATTTTCATATTATTTGAAGAATTTGTCTTCTTTAAAAATAAAAAATAATAGGAATCAGGAAATTAATAGAATCAGGAAAACAATAGGAATGAGATGATCATGCATTATTACAGGTGCTCTTAAACCTTTTTTTAAAATGCCTAAAAGTATGCTGCCCCCAAAAATAGATTATGATTTTAATGGCATATTCTTAACCATATTATTATTATGCAATATATAATTCCCGATCATTCCAAATCAAGCAACTTCAAGGCACTTAAACCCTTCGAGGGCTAATGAGCAGAGTGTGGAAAACACGTTTGATTGTTGTCAAGCAGCGGCGTTTTATCAACTGTCAAACAGCCCACTCCACTCCGGGCTCCTCCTGCTCCCGCCCAGAAATTTATGCGGCGCAGCGTATGCCGCAGAAGAGCTTCAGGCTCGAGCATGCTCGAGTGTTTGCCAGAGTGTGAGTGCCGGAGAGCGGTGCACGGCATGTGTGTGTGTGTGTGGCAGCTTCATTAAATTTGCACGCACATCTCGGTGCACTATGGTCCAGCCGACCAGTTTTCTTGGCCAAAAACAATTTTTTAAAAGTTAACC
>JAEIHY010001007.1:0-15500 GCA_018904565.1 Drosophila tsacasi
CGATCTGCTTGCGGAACACAAAGCGGTTAAATTTCTTGGCCAAGTCGGAGCACTGCAGAGTTTCGTGGGGATACTTGTGGTAGCAGTTGATGACTTCCACCTCGAGATTTCTGATGTCGCTTGAGCATTCCTTTGACCACTTCTTAGGATTGCCGAACAGCTCCCGAACTCGTTTCACGGACTGATCGAACTGAGATTCCTCGACTTCTGATGAGCGCTTACTCCAGGACTTGGCCACGTTAACAGGTTGCACTTCCGTTGGCCTGTGTTTCGATGTGCTGGCAGTATCGCGGAGAGCTCCCGACTTGCCCCTCTGCTTACACGTCTCACAGATGCTCGCCCCTAGTTTTGTGTTCTTGGCAGTGGCTTGATTGATCCGCTCTGCTACGTCGAGGGTGATCTGGATGGGATTGGCCATCTGCACCGTCTGCGGCTTGTTGTTGCTGGCACCCATGGCGGAACATTTGCGGTAGAACGCTGAACACCTTTATTTTGTTGGTTTTTATTCAGTGCTCCGATTCGGAGTATATGATAATTTATAATGACATTTGCCCCAAATACGAAGGGTTTCCAGAGCTCAAAGGAAACGTGTGAATCTAATTTCTATAGGTACTAATTAAATAACAAGCTACTATCGGGTGTACTTAGATACTTAGAACTTACTTACTTAAAGTGCAGTAATTGTGAAGATTTGAATATTCATATTGCCATGCTTTAATCCATGAGGTATGATAAAGGCTAAAGTATTCTGCTACCGATGGGTAGCAGGTGTCAAAATACTTAAACGTCATTGTTGTAGTTATCAGATTATTGTCACACCATTCTAGGTGCACTCAACTCATAGCGAAAACTACTATACAGCACCTAAGTACCCACCTTGGTTACCTTTCTGAAAAGTATACATATAAAATGTATATTATGTTCAAATTAAGCGTCCATTGTCTGCTGCTACACATGTTTTGCGACGCGCATTGCTTTTTTGATGGGGGAACAGCAAATAGTTAACTTTTGCTGCCATATAAGGTTGCAGCTCCACCACGTGCCCCGCGCACCTGCGCCCCTCGAGAGAGACTCCCTCGTTTGCGGCGTCTTAATTGTGCTGTCAATCATTTTGCATATTTGCACAGATCCAACGGAAAATAGATGATGAGCGTAAAAGTTAAGCGAAATGAAATAAATTCGTGATGGTCAAGCGGCAAGCGGAAACACAACAAATTGTAATGGGAAATGATTTTAAATATATGCAAAATGCGCACAATGAGGATGCTGAATAAATGCGTTCGCGCAAACTGACAAATCGTATGGAATCGCGAGAGGTCGTACATACTGAATAATGTGTATTGATTGCCGATACTTGAATGCTCGTGAGCAATTTACACAGCAGCCAATTAAGTGATAAGCCACAGGGGGGAGGGGCGGATTTTCCGAGTGCCCGTTTGGCATAAGAATGTTTCAACAATTGCTCAAAGTCAGCGAGCAAGACGATTAATTACCGGCGGCAGTTCATCGATCGAATGAATGGCAGGCGCCCAGACAACTTGTTGTTCGGGCCATTTCGAATCGCTAACTAAACACATATTTTTTGCGTTAAACAAATTACAAAATGTACGGATTCTTGATGGAAAATGTCTTAAGAAAAGTTTTAAAGGCATATTCGCTTGTTAAATTTCACTATTTTAAAAACTAACAAGTATTTTCATTTCATTTTTGTACTGGTCAATTTAATTGAGATTTTTTTTTAATTTATTTTTTTTAATTTTTTAAAGGTATATGAATATATCAGTAAGCTAAAATGTTAATCTCATGAATTACTTAGATTCCTTCTGACTAAATTAAAACAGTCACCAAAAATTCACTTTAAATTTCTTTCAAATATATATATCTTATCTAGAACATTTTAAAGAATTATAAAGAATCTATCGAAACAAGAGAGTACAAATAATTCAATCCTATTTTTGGGCCAGATCCGAGTTTTTGTTTAGATTTATGCATCAGATTTTTGATTGGACCTATGTACATACGTAGCTCAAAGCTAAATAGAAAAGTTGTTTGGGGCATTAAATTTTTTGCACCGTTGGAAAGAGTCGTAAAATACACCACTTAACTGTAAGGCGATTATAAAGTCGGCGCATACGGTTGAAATTTATATCAGGGAGAAGGGAAGGCGAGCTCCGTGAATGAATTTAAATTGAATGCAGTACGCGTTTCGATTTTTTTAATTTTCTGGCTCGCCCGAACGAAGACCATAAATCCACAGGTCCCAGATAAATATAATTGAATAAGAATCAGGCCCCCGGGAGAGATAAATGCTCATACTTTCGTCTAAGTTTATTTATTTTGGTTGCCGCACGCCAAGTTGAGCAAAAAGACGATGATGAGATGGTAAAAATATTTAAAATATTTTATTGCTGCATAAAATATGGATTGTGCTGATTGAATCTTGATATATAGTACATGTGCTGATCAATATGAGTGAATCGAATTAATCTACTGGCACGGAATATGTTTTTAAATTTTTTTTTTGGGGAAGATCTCAACGATGAAAACGAATTCATTGCAAAAATGCTAGGAAAAACACCAAGAAAGGGAAAGGGAAATTATGAATGAAAATGTTTTATATGTACTTGAACCAATTAAAAATAAATGAAGTGGATTGTTTACTCTATTTTTTTTCTAATTCTGCATCATTTCTGGTTCCACTTGCACATACGTAATAGTTATACTGCATATTAACTTCGAAGTTTTCTTTTGACATGTACATTATTTAAAGTCATTAAACAACCTTCTGATTTGCAGCTAACCTCAGGTGTAAGCAAAACGAGCCCTTGCCCTTGTGAATTATCCCAAACCCCCGTGGTGTCACACACAGTCAACAAATATTCCTTTGGCCAAACCGCAATGTTAATGGTTAACACTTGAGCCGAAAGTCTCATAACTTCTATGCCTGTTGCTGACAGACCCTCGAACCTGACTTAACGCCTTAGACTCAGGAGAGCGACAAACAAAAAATTACCTCCAGGTAATCAGCGGCAGTTTATGTTCATTCGGTCCACTAAACTTTTACGGCCTTTCCACTTATCTGCCAGGGCAGAATTTGTCTACGGACCGCGTGGAAATGGCTTTAGCTCCATCTTAATGACAGCTGCTCTGATAGCGGGATCTGGGATACTTCCTAAGGCCGGCATAATTTCGCCATGTCCTTTATGTCTCATTAAAACTTTACGCACATCAGCAGCAGCAGCGGCAGCGGGACCAAAAAGCTTAATAGTTTAATTTCCCGACAAGCAACCGAAAGGCCCAGAAGAGAACAAATGGAAAAAGGTAGAGGGTCGCACCCGAAAAAAGGTAAAAACAAAAGGTAACCAAAACAAAGAGAAATGGCAAACATTTGGTTTTGGGTTTCTTGGCAATAAATCTTCTTTTTCTGCTGACATGTGAGTAATCATGTGCGAGCTGGGGTTAGATTCCAGATAGGAAGTGCAAAAACCGAGAAAACGGGGACAGATTGCGAGATTCCTTAGCTTTAAGTTAATTTTCGCCCGGTGACTGTGGTCCTGGCCAAGCTCACGGATTTTTCTCATTCTCTGCGACTTACGGCCAATATTCTTTTTAATGCTGTTTACTTTTCGTTGCTAATTTTCTGTGAGTCACGACACAAACCAGGGACATTGTGAAAATTTGCTTTTAATTACGTAATCGGTGCAATGCTTTTTTCCCTCTTTATGCTGTGCACGAGCTTGGCTTAGGCGCTATTCCCGCTGGCCCTTTTCTTCCATTGGCCCTTATTTGCACAGACACGACAAACTCGATAACGAACACAAAAAAGTACATTTTCACTTGCACACACACCCAGCGAGGGTGAGAAGCACTCTGAGCTATTTATTTTAATTAATTTGCATTTATTGCGTGCTGTGTTTTCCTTGCATTTAACTTATTGTTTTCCTTAAGCTTGATTAAATAAACTGAGCGAGTTCCCACCTTTTATGTTAAGGGGTCCAAAATTTAGGAATATGAGTAATGTTTTCAAGACACTTTTTTAAATGGATATATTTTGCAATTTCACGGGAGACAATCATTGAAATTAATATATTCTTGAACTACTTTTTTGTATTGATGTCTGAATCATTAAAAAGTTTTTAAAATTAACCTACATTTAAAATAAAGGTGTGTCAAATTATTTGAATTTGTACTTCCGACTCTATTTAAATAGCTTTACCTTATAATTTGTTCCGGAAAAATACACTAATTTTGAATATTCAAAATAAGGGCTAGTGACAAAGCTACTTACTTTTTATTCTCTATTTCCTTTGAAATGATAAATCCATTTTGCGCACAATAAATTTAAATTGAAAGGATAAAATTCACTCCTCTTGTAGTTTTTATTTAGAAAATTCCTCACATTGTGTTACTCAATATTTCAGCTTATAATTAGCTGCCGCTGCATTTTTAATTTTTAAAGCTTTATTTAATAACTTTAACCTAATGTCGCACATGCAAGCGAGGGTTTTACTTGATTGTTTGTCGCTGGCTTTACTTTATGTTTGAACTTTATTTATTTATATTAGAATAACTCACAATTACTGCGGAGCAGCAAACAAACATTTTTACCAACAAATTTAAATATATTCTGAAATATTTTTGCATTTTTTTCCAGTCATGACTGCCGTTGAAAATTGGTTAGCTTATTCGATAACACTTTATAAGTTTTTGTTGTTTCTCTTTTTTATATATTTATTTATTTATTTTTGAGTACTTTTCTGAGTTCGAATTTATTTTGGTAGGAAGCAGTAAACTCTCGGAGGCAAACCAAGCGCGCCGGAATTTCAAAACAAACTGACTGTGCGAATTTTCCAAACTGGTCCATTGGCTCCGACAGCCAAGTGGAAAACAGCAGCAGTCGCAGCAGCAGCGCCGTCGACGTCGTTCGCTCTCTTAGTTTTCCTCTCATCTCTGCGAGTGGCTCTCTGTCCTTCTTGTGGCTCTCTCTCTATGTGGAACAGTGGGAAATTTTCCTGGCTTTGTTTGGGAAATTCTGCGCGGAAATTGCCGCTGTTCTATGGGCTGCGAGCACGGGGTGTGGGCAGTTGGCCACGTGCTTTGGCTCTATCAATGGCTGTCAACATTGGGTACGTGATTCTGGCAGGGGTTCCCGTCCCCTCCCAATCGTGCGTATTTTATGAATGAATTATATACCCACGGAGCAGCGGAACCGAACAGAACAAATCATTGGGACTGTAGTTTGGGGGCCTAGGACTGATGGCGCTATATGTGTATTCCGCTGGAGTTGTAGGCTGGTAGCTTCCCAGCATAAAATTTGTGCGAGCTAAATGGAAATAATTTGATGAGTTTTTCGCTAATTTATGGCCATATTACTTTCCTTTGAATTGTTATGGCTTTCAAGTCAAATTGGATGAATAAACAAAGTGAAAACATTTAGCATAAAGGACTTAAAGCGGTCCTTCTAAGAACAATTATTGTGAATAACTGCTAACATTTCAATATTTTAGCATATGTTATTCATGAAATGGAAATCATGAAATCAAACTATTCATCACAGGCGTTCTTTGCAGCCAATAGCTTTAAGAACACTTTATTAATATGCAGACCTTTTCCCGGAGCTAGTTTCAATAATAGGATTTTGGTGGCCCCCAAACCTCGTTTCTCTCTTGTATGTTTCTCCTCCTCCTCCTTATTGTGCTCCCATTTTATATTTTAAATGTAATTTATTGAAACGTGCATTGGTTGCCCCATGGTATATGAGGCCATTGGAAAGGAGCCCCGTGTGTCAACGAAGAATAAATACACAAGTATGAATGCGAACACGAACACGTCACGGACGTGTCTCGAATCCTGCATGGGGGCCGACACCATTACCAATAACCTGCTCACTGGCCTAAGGATGTAAACAAATTCCGGTTGCTTTACAACGGTATTTAATAGCGCACACAGATTTCACCGGACTGCCGGCTACCGAGTCCTGCTGAAACCCAACTTTGGCACGTGGAAGGGATCCGTGTTGGCCACCAGGCAAGGCGAGGCAAGGCTTGCCCATAACTTCTGTTGCCTCGATTGTGTGGGAATGGTGTATTGAATGTTGAGCCCCAGATCAAATCAAGAGGCGAAACTTATACGATACATCATCATGCACGTCACTCCTACGTGCCTGGCCTGTATTTATGGACTTCCATTGTCACATCCTTGCAATCCTGCGACAGTAGATTTTTGCTGCACTTTCGATGCATCGCAGGACGTGCTCCTTTGGACCTTTTGGATAAAAAACGGAGTAGCCATACTAAGTTTGATCTAGGAATTCACTTCTTTGTATCGAAGAAATATACATATGTACATATATCTTACAACAAATAATTTTTTAAAAACATATTAAAGTAGTAGTATATGCTGTTGTCCTAACTTTACAGGAACCTATTACACCGCATTGGGGGACAAAATAATATCAACGCTTTCTTCATCTTGAAAAGGTCCAACCACAATTCTGCCATACGCTTTATTTCTTATAATCTGCTATAAAGCAGATCTATCTGGAATTGCGATGAAACTCCCAGGCTGAGCAGAAAACGGCGACAACCATTTAACCTGCACACAAACATTGACACCTTATTTTCTCACTTCTCTGACGGGAGAATGACTGGGCTCGCAGCCCACAGATGCGGCGGCTTTAGTTATTCATTTCGTCATCCAACCATGTGATGCCGCTTTCGCAATCAATTTGAGAGCCAGCCAATTCCAGTCAGTTTCCATTTCGGATTACCACAAGCCTACCCTTTTCAAATAATTAAGGGGGAGGACCGCAACTTCTGTTTTGAATGTCTCTGGTTTTGTTTTGTCTACACATTTAACTGGCAACTGGTAGACTAATGGCCGAACGGAGACCTATTTAAATGGCAAAATGGTTAGCTTAATGGCGCCAGATGTTTTGAAGAGATTGCAGGACGAAGTATGAGGAGAGTGGTAAAAGACGTTTCATAATTCCAAGTGGGCTCAGGTTAGTAAATCAAGATAGACGAAAATACGAATCCTATACCAAGAACAAAACCCATAGATATGGCAGTTTAATCATTGAGATCATTGGTCCGGTAAGTAAATATTTACATCAATGGGTAAACGCTGTCTAGCTATAATAATATTAGAGATAGGAGTGATAAACAAATTTTGTCGAATGGTTATCAGCTTATTTCATCTGGAAGTAGACTTCAGGGGTCAAATGAATTGTGTAATATCTTAAAATATTAATGCGTTTCATTAAAATTAGTTGAGGTTATTCAAATGCATTCATTTTTTAAATTGTCTTTGTCAGATGTTCTCCTATGACGGTACCCGATCTATTGTGGCATTCATTTATTATTTCCTTTAAAAATTAGTGAGCAGGCACAATTTTATAGGAAAACAGTGTAATCTTCTTCAGGCTTGCCATTAAGTACGTTTTTTCCAACGGTTTTCTGCCATTTTGATGTAGTCAATCGGATATCCCAAAAGTTATGCCAAATATTTATTTAATAAGCTAACTGGCATTGAAGCAGACTGTGAAACAGGAACAAACTTGGCCAACGTGCGCGGGCGAATTTAATAAAAAAGTTAAAATGCTTGTACTAAGTAAAATACCGGCAGGGGAGCGCAGGATAAAGTTTTCTAAGGAAGAGCAACTTTTTCCGAGGCGAAAATAGACTAGAAGAAAATGGTAGCTTAACTGGTACAGGCATTAATTTGATAATTCCAAACACCGAGCGTTACTCATTCGCCCCATTAAACAATCCCTGTGCGTGTTTGGATATGCTCCTCCCCCCTCTCTCTCTGAAACAAATTCAAAGGCATTTAACTTGTGCTTGTTGGTTAAATGGCCTAAATGTAGACAACGAAAACAGAGTGAAGCAGCTCCGCCTAAGAGCCCTAATCATGGGCATTAAAAGCAAATGCTTGTCCTGTTGCGCGATGCCTTTTTTCTGCTCTCTATTCTTTTAACCTGCAGGCTATTCCTCGGCATTATCGTAAGACTTAGTGTGAAAATAAATATTTGCATATTTCCTGTAATTTTGCTTTATGCCGAAAACTTATCGCTAATCGGCAAGACAATCAGCTAATTTGTTCAGCTGAAATTGGGCTGAAGTAGCATCCTCTGAGTTAAGTGAGAGCGGAGGTTTGTACATACATAGGTTGATGATGATAAGTAAGTTGATGAAACTGTCAGTTAAAATCTTTATTGCGAATTGGAAAGCATGCGGCACGTATTGAATTACTGTGCCTTCTAAGAAAACTCGTTAGCGGAAGAAACGAAATGATATCTGGTGATTTAAATTCATCAGTTTAGGTGTCTATAAATATGCATATATATATAAGTAAACCCCATGGACTTTACTGGATTTTCTATAATTTAAGACTTGTAAGACTTATGTAAATGAAATTAAGGTTTGCATTTATAAGTTTTGAACTTTAAATACTCAATACTCTAGTCAACTATTCTTTCCACCCAATTTAACGTGAGTTCGTTGGTTCTTTGCATACATTTCACTGACACTGGCCATGGTTAATTAACAAAGTTGCGAATCAAGAAGAAGAATTTCAGAGCACAGTGAGTAAATGAAAACTTTTCCATTTGAGAAGGTAAATTACATTTCCCATTGGGACCAATAGCTGAGAGCTCTAAATTCAGGAATAATTATTTCATGTAGAATGGCAGTTTTTTAATTATTTGCGTTTCAATGGCAGAACAACAAAAAAGAGGCCAGCTCTGTATTTGTGTCGTGTTTTTCAATTTCAATGGCAACCAATAAAAGGAAGAGGCAATAAAATGAGGAAACGCAGCGAAACAATGGAAGCCGATGGGTTTTGTATGGGTCTTCATTTGCATGAAAAGCACAGAAGCAACCGCAAACTCACATGCAAACGCCTCACACTTCGTATCCGTACGAATACATGTGCTCTCAAAGGACCATCCACAAATCCCCGGGCGACCGAAACAGACTTCCAAGGAAACACGACAGAAAAAAACGAACGAAAACAAATTAGGATAAATGCAATATGTATTATAATATTAAATTGTTTTATAAAAATATGAATGAAAGGCCATGACACACAAACGCTTTGAGGCCGAAGGATTGGAATTGGAATTATTATCTTATCTGATTACTTCTTCTGTACTTAGCTTTAGAGCTATTTAACTAAATTTTAAGGGTATAAACATTTCGGCTTTCATTTTACAAGCAATTTTTCATGTATTTCCTTTTGAAATCTAATTGGATTATTTATGCGAAGTGAGGTGATGGAATGAGCTTCAGGTGAGTAGATATGTATAAATCTCAATGTTTTTTTAATTAAATTTTGCTTTGATTATTGTCCAGATTGACAGAACATAATTACTGTATCTTATTAAAAAAAAATGTACAAGAAAAATATATGCAAATTTTATTTTTACCCGAATTCTATGTAATTTCGCATTTAAACGGTTAAGCAAGATTGCCAAAATATTAAACTACTTCAAAATCTTGTTCAGTTTAGAAAAATAAATAATAGAACTTCAAATAAATATTCTTAGATTTAAGGGTAATTCTGTTACTAAAAAGGAAGTATTCTCTGATAAAGTTGTGTGATAAGGGCCCTTTCGCCCTTTAGTCCCATTGTCACATACAATAATTTCCGGTTTGCAATTTCCGTTGACAAGTGGGAAATTTGCCAGGCAAATGGACAATAAAAAAAACAGGCCAAAGCCTCGCGTTGGATATTCGCGAGATTTCCGAGGGTCAGGAGTGGCGGAAATGTCCGTTATTAAGGACCAAAAGAAGGAAAAGGTCGATCACATTGGAGCTAATAAAAAATTGTAAGAATATTGTTTGCTATATACTGTGCTCTCTGTGGAAATAAGCGGGAGGCCCCATAAAGGTTGACACTACAAGTACAACATTGCCAGGGAGATTTCCTGGCTCATGTGTTGGCTGCTGTCAATAAACTGGAAGTAGAAAAACAAATGTATAAAATCCGCCTTTTGTTTCCTCCGGCAAATAGGTGCTTTAAAAAGATGAGAGGAGATGCTCTCTAATTTTATCTAATGCTACCTATTTTTGCTTTTAGAAAAAACATAAGTAGCATTGCCGCAGGAGCCAATTAGCAGCTGGGATTCCTTTCAGCCAACCAGTTAAGCCACAAGCTTGGTTCCGTGGGAAGTCTGCGCAAAATTCGTGAAAGTAAAAATGGCCAGGATAAAGTTATGGGAGCTCAGATAAGTCAGGCAAATGTATCTTCAGGAAAGTCCCATAAGCGTAAATTATTTCTTAAGGCAGAGCGGAACTAATGAGAAATTAAATATTTGTTTGAGTTTGTGCACCACATTTGTCACAGATTTCATCGTCAGATTTCAGACGAAAATCATACATCAAGTTAAACTTCTGTCAAGGTTCTTGGATGCTAACTATCCCCAACTAGAATCCGCTTATCGCTCAAGTTTTCAGACGAAAAGTCTGTACTAAACCGAAAAAGCGCACCAAAGGAAAAGTAAATTTCGCATTATTTAATAGCCTTGTGATATGGGCGACCGTAACGAGCCAAGTTGGCCAGCTTCGTTACTGAATTTATGTACGCTTTAATGGGTATATAAAATCTCCTGAAATTTTTACTGGTTATGGCTGCGATTTTTAGGGTGCTGTAATTTTTAAGAAACATTAATTTCAGCCGGGAATAACTTTAATAAATTCTGGGTATTTTATCAGTGATGGAAATAATAGGGCTCAACTACTTCGCCTGAAAGGTTGAACATGTGAAGTACTTAAAACATTGCGAGAAATACAATAGGGGAGTGCCCTTCAGCTGTGCCGTTCTGCGACCTCTTAAAAAGACGTCTTGCTACAAATTCCGCTACATTTATTTGCTTGCATTTTTTTGTGTTTATAGCCAAATAATCCTTATTTACACCCTCTCTTCGTGCCTTCCGTTTCCCTCTTCTGGCGTAAGGGCTTTGCTCCGCTTGACTTGGCTCTATGACCTGCAGCTGAGCCCCTGAATTATGAAAGCGCATTAAGCATACGTAGCGTGTGACGAAACTACTTGACCTTCCGCTGCGAAGCCAGCTGACCGCCGCACGTGACCACCATAAATAATAATAGCTTATTCTCCTTTTATTTCCGAGTATGTCGCGGCAATTTGACATCCGCTTCCGTTACCTCTAAAAGGCCACCAAGAGCCTGCTTAATCACTTTATGGCTGCCGAGAATCGGACACGTGTTTGTCAGTAAAAACAAGAGTAAAGTCAATGAGTGAAAATATATAAAAAGTTGTGATTGTTATTATATCGGAACAAATTTTCACAAATAACAAAATAAAAAACATATATTATATTTATTTATAGCTGTTAAATAAACATAAATCATCTTATTTTGATGTCAAATTTACTATATTACTCTCATGATTTTTTTATAAATATTGTATGTTGTATACATGCATTAGTGTTATGTATATTTATTAAGTTATTGAAATTATAACTTATTAAGCTGCTTTCTTTATTTGATAATAAAAATGATTTATACTTTATCGAGTGCAATTGGACGTTATTTTTTCATCACTTCAGATTAAGTATATTATGCAATATTTAAATGCATAACTTATTGAGTTTATTTGTGGCCAATTAATGCTTTGCTGATTTAACTTAATTATGCGCTTCCGCAGATTAATGATTCACGTGTGAAGACCGCGCCTGTATACTTAACCTCATTTATGGATATGACCTTTTGTTATTGTTTTTTTCATTGTAAATTGCATTTCATAATTGAATATGTATACGGCAAAGATGCGAAGATTTCTTTCACATTGCATTCGCTTTTCATTAAGAGCTTAAGCGGAATTGTACTTAAAAGCAGAGATGAAACAAAAAGACACACGAAGAAACAATCAGGTGTTTTGCACAGGAAAATAGAAAGGCACAACGAAAGATTATAATTAAAATGTACTTTTCAAAATGTGAACATTACAACAAAACAATAAGAATGGTTTTGACATAGTTTTAAATAGTGTTTTGTCGCTGCTGGTATATTATACTTATTATTCCAATAAGATAGCTGTCACCTAAAAAGATTAGCATTGGCTTAATTTATTATATTTTTGTATAAAGCACTCAACAAAGATCCGAATCTCATATAGGTAATGCCCAACAATACTTGACGACCCGAGTCGTTCGTTTTCCTCTCTGTGCAGACCCACGCACACGGCTGCACGTACACTTTTTAATAACTTCATGTGTGGGACATAAAAATGATTATTGTTAATTTCGCAACTCGGCTGCGATAATGAAAAGTAAAATGCCGCAAATTGAATCACCGTGCGGTGTATTCATTTTTAATGCTCTTTATACACATGTACGTGGGTGATCCTTTGTGTGCGCGCTGCTGGTGTGAGTATCTGCAAGGTAATAAAATAAACCAGCGACAGTTTGTGTCGCACATTGTTGTGTGGCATCCGCCCTGATTTCCCCAAGGCGCCCGAGTATATTTACCGGGGCTGGGCGGGGCTCCATAATCATTATCCTGCATGCAAATGCTGAATGAATAAATACCCGTAGTTGTCCCCGTAAATATCAGCGAGACGTAAAAATATACATTTATTTGCATAAAGCACCAAAAACGAGGGCAGGGCGAATGCAGGCGACGGATATGAGCCGGCCTGGCAGGATAATGCCCGTGCCGCATGATCCCAACAATAATTTAGCTGATAGCCCGGCCCAATGGCAAAGCTGCTGACACTGCGGCTCAGCAGTTGCGCGTAAAATTAAAAGCCAATATGAGGCATAAAATCCGCAAACGTGGCAACCTCATGCGGGCATAAAGGACACGGGGTACCCTAAGGACCCTCGCCACACACATGCACACTTGCACCGTTTTGGAGACAGCATTATTGTATCGTTACAAAGTATGGCAACCAGAGGCGCATGGGGGAAGCTCTGGAAACAGGAGTCGCTTTTGATTGCCGCCTGCCACTTGATATCAACAGAGCAGGCACCAAGGGGCGCAGAGAGCTCCGACCAAGTGATGCCCTGTAATTCAAAAGATCCTATTCGCATTAGTTGCATATAACCTAACGTATGTCGTTCTTATCATGTTCCTAATGCTCTTCTTAAGTCCACATATCATTTGGCATACAGCTGGTTATAATTATTTTAAGTCCTCAAATATCAAGTTGTTAATATATCTAGTTGAATGTTACTCAAGAACTTGTCCTAATTTTAACTCCATTAAGAGCCTAGTTCTTGTCTTTAAAGAGATCTTTGATGGTTCATTGCAAAAAGTATTTCGTTGATATCTTTTTTTTTAATTATTTGTAATTATTTAATTTTGTAAATTCTTTTTCAATGAAAAATTTGCATTCATGTAAAAATTAGTCAAATGTAGAGCTAGGAAAATTTTTAACCATTTTCAAGGACAGTTTATACCCTTGAACTCGACGTGTAGCGGGTATCAAAGGAGCGGAGCGCAAAACCGGAGGACGCGCGCCTGCTGTGTGCCAGTATTCCCACGGGTTCTTAGACAATATTTGCCTAGGACACACCTGTCCCCTCGAATCCCCACAGAGTTCAAAGCAAAGGTAAGGCATACGCCGGCGTATCAAATATTTGCTCTCCGCGCCCGCTCGTCGCATCAAGTTTAGTTATTTAGTTATCGGCATGCACGTATATTTATTTTCATGTTTATATTCATATCGATATACATGTGGGGGTGGTATGGCATGACATCTCACTCACCCAATAACAGCTATTGACATTTATTTCCGCTCCTGTTCGGCGTATCTACTGAGTTATGGCGAATTCAATTCGATTGTCGAGTTGAGAAGAACGGAAAGGTCAAGCGTGAAATTTCCAAAAATATTCATAGCAATCAGCAAGATGCACGTGCGTTTTTTGCCTTGTGTGCCTGTAATAGAATCAGTACTCAAACAAACAGGAACCCAGGAAAATAAATATTTTGACTTTGTTAAGGGTTTGTTCTATTTTTAAAGTTGATATGGGAACGCAGCGGGAGGTAAGCATGCTGCAACTAAATTTGTGAAGGGTAACCTTAAAATGGTGATATGATAGGCATATTGGTAGGTTAAAAGATAGAAGTATCAGAGGCTTTAACTGCAAGGAAACGGTGACTTACGAAAGATATAGAATCCGATTGATCTGTTATTTATCTGATACAGGATATTAAATCCTAGCAAGACAGAAAAGTTAAGAAAAGAATATAATACTAACAGTACTAGCGTAGCGTACTTATACCTCAGTGCTTTCAAACTAAAGAGTTCTTAAAACTGAAAGCCCTAGAAAACTTGAATACTTCCCTGAAATTTATGGATACTTTCATGCCGAACGAGTGGCTTACGAATCGGCCTCTTACCTTGATTGATTTTCACTCATTCGCAGTTTATCTTGCCGCGGTGGCATCTGCGATGAGAGAGCTGCGAGCAGCATCTCGATAGCGCTTTCAACTCATTTCAACTCCTGGCCAAGACCAGATTAACGCGTCGTCGTCACCGGCAGAATGCCAGGTAATTTGGGTCGGGAAAGCGGGGGCGGGAAAACGGCGGGCGTAGCTCTCATGCCGCGACCACCTTGTAAATACTGTAAATAAGTCGGTGCGGATGATGTTGCTGCTGCTGCTGCTGCTGCTGCTGCTGCTCTTGTGGCTGGTTCTGCCGCCGCTTTACATGTTGCTGATGTTGCTGGCGGAGGCAGCTGGCTGACAGGCTGAGATTTATTACCTGGCACGGGGCTGGCTAACGCTAATAGCCCCGGGCTTCTCGGCGTGTCTCGTTATTGTTTTAAATGCTTAAAAAATTCTAGGGAATCCAGCACGTGTCCTGCGAGAGCAGCAGCTGCTAATGCCGGAATATATTCCATGGCATCATGTGACGGCGTCGACACTAGCCCGGTTCCCGTTTCCCTCTTGCTAACTTTGGTATTAATTAAATTTCGTGTTGACTTTAAGGCGCCCTTGAGGACGATAAGAGTCGATGGGGGAGGAAGAGTCAGGCGAAAAAGATCCTTCCGCCTGATTGACAACTTGTGCGGTTCGCATTGTTCGCAGCACCCAGCTATTGTCTGTCATGCATTGTCAAATCGTCTCCAGCGGCTCTCCACATCCCCTGCGCCTCTCCGTCTCTCCGGCCGCAATCCAATCATGTCCTGGGTGCGCTGCGAGTCAAATTCCATTAACGAAATTCTTTCAAATATTTGCAAACGCATGCCAGCGATTACAGCCGGGCGGGGAGGGAGGCCCCGGGCATGTTTCAGATCCTGTGTGACTGCGTCTTCATTTTCATAATTTCGCATGCCGGCTGCCACATGTGGCAGGTCTCAAGCGCCGGACGCAGGACTCGGGCCGAATCAAAGCAAAAGAGAAGCTTTCACTTATGCAAATTCCTGAGCTGTGACGAGGAAAACGGCGCGGCGGTGGCGACATCTGCAACTATAAATCGCACCCATAGTGGGACGATCGCGGAGTTTCTCCTAAAGATTTCCCTAAATTCAA
>JAEIHY010001023.1:0-16883 GCA_018904565.1 Drosophila tsacasi
TGCAGAAGATGAAGCACACACGCAGATGGATTTACGTACGCGGAGCGGAAATGCGAGGAGCTGGCATGGAAATCATGGCAACGCAAACAGGAAATGTTACGCTCCCGACTTACTCAGGTTCTTTTCTCATTTCTGCTGCCAAGCTGCCAAGGAGGTAATGGGGCTGCTGCGGGCAACTGCCAGACTATTGGTTGCCCATTTTTAGGGAATCACTCAAATGCCAACGGATTTTCAAAGACCCCCTCCAATGGCATGCTACCAATTCGATCTAATACATTCGGCTGGCTTGCCTCAGGTTTCTGATTTTGTACTTTACAGATAACAAGGCGGCCTGATTGAACAAAGGCGGGCATGGGCGTAGGAGCCATTCAGCTATTTCCTACTGCGGATATAATATGGGTCTGATTCCAATATACGAATAAATCCCCTGTGCAATCAATGGTTTATGCAAAATATTAAGTTTTTCTAATCAAAAAGTTTAGGGTGCTCAAATATTAAGTCTGAATTACGTGACATGCTACAAGTGCTAAAAGTGTGTTATAAATGCGCATAATGTTGAACTCCAGCTGTAGAGAAGTTTGCTGATGAGCATTAAAGGGAGAAAACAAACACGATTGATATGTGATCTGGCATTAAGGCTTTTATTTAGGTAATGAAGTGACCAAAACCGCTCTCGTGTGATATAAACAACTTCCCTGTTAAAAATTCACGGAAGACTCTCTAAAAGTATCAATTTCTCAAAAGTAATCTCGATATTTGCTTTGGGAAAGGCTCGTTGCTGGCTGCTCCCCTCTAGGTATGCCTGTGGTCCTGTGCCCGCAATGCCAGCACATTTTTACTGGGTAACAATCCCCGAGGAGCGGAGTGGCAGTGGCAGGCCACCCGCAAAATAACACATTCCCGCGCACAGATGGAGGCTGCTGCTCAGGGGCTGGTCCCTCCGCACCCTGTCATTGCCATGCGCTGGGTGAAGTTTTTGCATTAAAAGTGGAAATAAAAGTTGCAAGACGCATTAAAAATTGTTGCATTTTACAATTGCGAAGGAATTGCAATTGTGCAATGGCGATGGCGATGGCAATTGCACAGCAGTTGGAATTTCTGAGATGTACCAGAGACAGCAGCGATGTGGGTGATGTCGATGTGGATGTCGATGATGATGACGACGACGAAGACGAGGACGATTGCCGGTTGACTATTGCCTGTTCTGGCTGGAGCACTTTTTAATAAGTTTCGCAAATGAATCTTGGATAAACTCGTGTTTCCCCTCAGACAACTGAGAATTGTAAGAAGGAAATTGCCAAAGAAAATCCAAGCCAAAGCAATATCTTTCGTTTAGTCGAGCATTCAATTGATTTTCCCCGGCGAACATCAGGAAATAAGCTTTAAGCGAAGGACCTAGACGAAGGTCGGCGGGGAGAAACAATGGCCAGGCGACGGAGTAAGGAAAATATTTATGAAAATAAATACAGATTGCTCGGTCTACCATATACCATCTTAGATCTCCACTGAGTCTCAGCTATGTCGGTTGAGTTTTTATGTCAGAGCTAGGCAAAATGTTATTTTTTGTTTCCTTACGCTCTGCCACACAAAGGATATTTGATAGCAATCTGCAGACGGTTAGGCGAATATACAAATTCGAAACTTTAAAGATAGCTGGAAAGTTTTGAGTTTGCCAATCAGAAGCCTAAATACGTAGCTGAGCCTTGCTGTCCATCAAATTTGCAGTCACACAAAGCAATTTTGTTATATTTAATTGGCCCTGTACTTTGGTCGGAAAATTTAATTACTAAAATCAATTTGGCAAATATTTGACAGGTGCTTTATGTCGGGCTCAGGTTTTTGCTTGAAAGCCACCACTTAGTGTTATTGTTTTCAAATATTAGGCACAATGTATTATTTTCTTTCGTCGACATATAATACAAATATTGTTCAAGGAATTAAATCTCCATTGTGGGTTAAAACTTTAGCTTGTTTGGGAGAAAGACAACAAGAAATTATTTGTGCCAAGTCAGGAGCAAATATCGGTAGCTACAACTCGACTTTTGTCGACTCGATTCGATTCAGTAAACATGAAAACTTAATCAGAAACTGCTGAATCGAAGAAATTTTAGCTAAAGTATACAGTACAGGCTGAAAATTCACTTTACATTTCTTTCTACTCGTGGCAGCTTTAAGTCAAGTTCAGAAAAGGGTCGCCAAAAATGAATTTGGATTTCTTCATCTGGTGAAAAGCACTCGACGACCCTCGTTTGCAAATCGTTTGATGAACCCATTTGGTGCAATCATGAAAATGCGATATAATTAGCAGCCAAGTTACAAGGACTTGTGAAAGGGCCGTGGACAGGCCTGTCGAGGACCTTAGCGATTTCAATTTCGCACCAAAAAGGAATTACGCCCCCTTATCCCTTTTAATTTCGCAGTGTGTTTTTTGTTTTATTTGCCATTTAAATTATAATTCTCGTTTGACCTTTTTTGGTAAGCGACCGTGTGTGTGTGTGTGTGTGTGCGGGTCCTCCATTTGCCCGGCTGTCAGAAAAAGGACGAAGCGTCTGCTCGAAATGGCAAAAGGCGAAAGCCATGCGCCAGGCCCAAGCCCAGCCCGGGCCGAGAATGTGGAACTACAAAACATTTCAAATGCCATTTAGTGCCAGCCGTCGTTGTTGCACCTCACTCGCACACAGGGACACGTACACTGGGCAAAATATGAGCCTAATTGTCTCCTTGAAATACAGTGAGCATTTAAGATTTTCTCTTTAATTTAAGTCAAATTTCATGGGGTCAATATACAAAAGGTACTACTCTTCTGTATTGATAGATTAATATAATCAATATTTTATATAAAATACTTGTAGAGTAATTCATGTTCAGTTCTAATTTGCTTTTGTCTTCTATAATTCAATTGATTATAACTCTAATATTAATTATTACTAAATAACAAATAAAGAATGATTTTTGTGAAGTATTAAAATAGGGTCAAGAAATTAAAGTAAATCGCAATGAACTCTTTAATTCGGTTATTTGTAGGCATTAAAGTAAAACTAACATAAACACACAAATATTTCAAGTATTATTGAACAAAACTTGAGTTATTCCTTTTCGTTTGTTCAATGTTTACTTTTAGGTATACAAAAGTGTACGTATAAGCCACGAATTTGCCACTGAAAGTCATGATCCAACTACGAAATAAGTTATGGAAAACTATTCTAAGACAACACTTTCCAGAAATGAACAGCGGAGATAATTACATTATTTTGTTTGCTTTTTTTTTGTCAGGTAAATATTGGTGCAGAGTTTCTCCGAGTGCGGGGGACACACGCACTCTGCGGACTGGATGGCATTTGCCGGAACCATGGGCGGTGAAATCACAGAACTTTCCCCTTTCATTATGCTGCAGAATAAACGAGGTTACATGGCTGCTTGAATCCACAACCGAATAAGACAGGAAAGGGGCGCGGTCGAGGGTCGGGTCCGAGGAGGAGGAGGAGGAGGAATGCCGGGCGTCCCAGGCACTTGGCAAGCTCTTTGGGTCTCGTTTTTGCTCTCGTTTCTGCAAAGTTTGTTATGTATTTTTCCGCACTCATTTTTACTTTTTTAAGTTGTTGTTCCCCAGTGAAGATTTGCCGAGTTGGCGAATCTCATTCGGAAATGCATTTCTGTTGCCCCACAAAAAAAAGAGCGAAAAAATAACAGGGGATTTGTCAATAATGCATATAGAATCAACATGCCATCCGTTCGACCCGCAGGATGGCACACTATGACTTCATGGCCGCCCCAAAGATTTATGTATATTAAAGCCATTTCTCTCTAGTAATTAGAAAAAAAATTTTATTTATTTTTGCACAATTGTCGGGAGGCAAGTTTGAACAAGTTGACAAATAAATTTATTGCCATATCTGGGCTGCCAAGGCAATGCGAAAGTGAATATGTGTCTGACATTTACAGTCCCTCATATTAGGGCCCCAACCCTTGGGGCTCTCGGAACGGAAATCGAAAATAAAGTTTGGACCGAGCAAGCTGAAGGTTGAACCGGTTTGTGAAATCTCTGCCTTTTTGTTGTTTTAGCACCGGGGGGAAATTGCTTTTTAATGGACTTCATTTGGATGTTTTCAGCCCTCCTGCTGAGCGTATAAAAACTGATATTTTTTACAGGTCCATTGTGGTTGCTTTTTTCCGTTTAATGCTCATCCTGTAACAATTTTCTTAAGCTTCTTAAGCGAATTGTGTCAATTATTTGTACTTATAAATATCAATGGAAACTAAAGTTAATATATAAATGCGGTACTCACATGGCTTTAATGCTCAAACCATAATATTCTTAATAAAGCCCGCGGCAGCTTTCACCTCCTTTCATATACAAGGAAATTTCTCCCCACAGACAAATGAAATAATTATCAATTATGTGGAACATACAGACTCTGTTGTCCTACTAGTTCCAATTCTAATTATAATTACTCCCCCAGGATTCTTTGACGCCTAATGACCTAAGGACTTTGTTGCTGCACACAAAATGCAAATGAGGCAACTGTGGTCAATTGAAACATATTCTAAGCTGATTTATGCCAGCGTACAGTGTATATGCATATGTACAAGTGCCATGTAGGAGGTGATTAACATGGGAATGAAGATACAGATAGGGACGTGGAGATGCAGGAGCAGGATATACGATACACGGCGATGGGCGGAAATGGGCTCTGCTGTGTGGCGACTAAAGTAAAGTTGACCAAATTACGGAGGCATAAATTATTTATGACTGCGGCAAGAGGCAAACAGGCGTGCAAACACATTCAACATGCTACCCAACTCAACTTGACTCAACTAGCCCCAGCTCGCAAATGTTAATAGTTGGCACAAGGTACAGTGTTTACTTTGAAAAATACAACATTTGAATGTCTTTAAGATTAAGATTTCAAGAATTGTTTAACGTGCTGTAAAAATAATATCAGGATCAATGAAATGTGTTCTTTTTTGTGGGGCTTGCGACAGAAATCGAATCTTAGATTTTCTGTTCGCAGAGCTAGAGTTCTGCCTTTGTCCTGCGGTCTTCCTCAAAATTATTATAATATCTTGAAATGCAAAAATTCTTAACAATGTGGATAACGGACTTCGAATACCATTTTTCCCATGCAATCTTTTTCAGGTCGTATAATTTAAACAGCCAGAAGGGTCTATTTGTAGGAGCCTGACTGTACTAAAATGTGGAGTGTGTAATAAGGCCTCCATCGAGAGGAGTCGAGGTACTTGGGCTAATGTAAACATGGGAAACTACTCTCTACCACCGTCGATGCTGTTCCCGATGCGATGGGGTACTCTCCACTTATCGTATTTACTATGTACTTAGTATAATTAAATGGGTTTAATGCAAATGCTCGGCCGGCTCCCCTCTGCGAAGAGTCGAGCCTAGTCAAGTTTATTCATCATTCCGTTCGAACAGATGCGCGGCGGCAAATCTTCTGTTTTCACACACTTTGTGTGACTTTGTTTTGTGAGTTTCTGTTGTGTTTCTGCGAAAATTGAGTTCGTTTGTAGTTTAATGAGCATGTAAATTAAGAGGATGCACTTAATGCTGCTTTATACGATACCCCATGCGGTGCTCGTATGTACGAGTATGTACGTACATCCCTTTGGCTTATATATCCAATCGAAATTTATTGCTGCCGTGAACCGAAAACTTTCAATCGGTGCCAATGGAATTAATTTGAGCCTGCGCACACACACACAAAAACTCTAGGACTGCCAGCCAAGGACTCCTCTGTGTGTATTGTTAATGTATTTATGTATGTATCTAGGTGTGGGAGCGATTCCAGTATGCATACTTGTTTATCCTTCCCCCCCGAAATACATATGTATGTATGGGAGCTCCTCAAGGATGTGAGGTTTACGTTACGAGTGCGGCCGCAAGCACAGTTTGTTTTATTCGAACGACTAAGTCCTGCTAAGCTCCTCTTAGGATATGGCTGAACTCTTTTTGGACTCAACCGATTTTCCGCTGGCTTCCGATTCCAGGTGAGTCGTCGTGGTATTCATTTATCTTTTATTTAAATTCAAAGTTTTTGGTAATGTTTGCATAGTCATTTTTTTTTCGAGATTTTAGGCTTAGCACTAAGCTTTTAGAGCGGCCTTTTTATTTTTCATTTGAGTCTATTAAACAGAAAAATAAAAACAAGTAAGAGAATGGCAGACGAGTTTGGTTATTACGAGATTGAGTTTATTTAAGTTTATAAATTTAACGTCAAATTATTTTCCAGCATGAGTAAGAACTTAAACATCGTAAATAGAAAAAAAGATAATATTTAATTAAAAAAGTTACCCATTTTTCTTTATTTAGCAATCAGGAATTACGTGACATGTCCTGGAAAGTGAAAACCAATTATTTATATTCGGGTTACCCGCATTGTTTTAATTCCGTGTGGTTGGCCGTATCGTTGGCCAAATCAAATGCAATAATTTTTAAAATTGATAGAGAAATTACGAGTGCCTCGGCACTCAAAAGAGCTTCAGCGGCAGCTGCCACAAAAGCCTCTCGCCCTGCAGCACTCCACATGGTGAATATTTTATATTCCTCCGACATTTGTATGCCGGGCTGCAGCATTAAATACCTCGGTTGTAAAATCACACACACACACACACGCACATGTGAGAGCACAAAAGGGCAATTCATTACGCAATGATAATTAACATGTAATCAGAGTTGGTAACGACTTGGTCCTGGCCCCGTGGATATGGCCAGGATATGACTGGGGGCATAAAAGGTGGAGGAGTGCAAATTAAATTTGGGCTCCAACCTTTTATGCCCCAAGGGGAATGAGCACTTCCGGGAGGCATTTAAAGTGGCGGACGAATAAAAAGAACGCAATAAAATTAAAACTGCAAAATCGACTGCATAAATCAGTCAGAATCGCTGCTCTGGATCCTGTCTTCACATCTCTCCCGTTCATCTGTTCCTGTCGGCCCCAGTAAATGGCATATCAATGCGTGATTACGTATACGCCGCATGGGCCAAACAAATTGCTGTTCCTCTCCAAAGGCGAAGTGGCGAGCGGCCACGGCGACGACGACATCGGGGGCGTTCGCTTCATTATGCCGAATGCCTACGTGCACTACTTATTTATCAAGTGATGGCGCGACTCTGGTGCCACCACGTCCCAACCAGCGCCTCCTTTATTTATGGAAGTGACTCGCCGAGTGCGAAGTCCTCGCGTATCATCCATCGCACCCACGCCAACTGCCCACAACCCGCTGGGTCATGCTTCCGATTGCTTCCGCATCATTGCACACTGGTCCAAACAATTTGCTCGACGCCGCCAACGAATTATTCACAATTTACAATTGCAAAATATATTTTATGAAGAAATTTTGGTAAAGTGAACAAATTTAAAATGTGAGGGCTAAAGGGAGCAAACAAAAAACCACTATTTTCTAGATTACAAAAGTCTAATTAAAGTGTTATCAGTTTACTATTTTTATTTGTAATACACAGAAACAAGTTAAACCATATATTTTCAAAGCGATTGAATTTTAATCTTTTTAAAATGGCAATAGCTTGAATTACTAACACACAACACGAGTTATGGAAAATGCAAATGCACCATGACACTTTGCAAGTTATAAGTTATTAATTTTTAATGTACATTTTTGCAGGCAATAAATATTACATGCAATTTTTGTAAATGGCTTTAAATATTTAAACCCTGTTATATGCTTAGCGGTAAATTGATTTTATATTGTGCGGAAAAAGATCTCTTTAAATTATCGTGACCATAAATCAAAAGCATACATTTTGAAGTCCTGAAATGGAAATAATGCCTCTTAAATATTATGAAATCATATTCAACATTTAAATCATATCAATAATCTAGTATTCTAATTTCAAGTATGGCTTAAAGAATTCAAAGAGACATTTTAGATAAATGTTTTATTATTCTTATTAATGAAAATCTATTTTTAAAGTTCGTGCAAATCACAACTTCCAAGTAAAGTAAATTTTAAATCTCTTATTTTTCAATTTAAGTCTTCAAGCAATCTCGTCATATTTTATGTTTCCTTCATATTCGAACATATTTCCTTGCAATAAGTTCATAATTATCTATTCCTGACCAGTGTGCTTTGTCTACGGGGGACAGCCTGCGTGTAAGATACGAAAATAAGGACATGCGAAGTGCCTGGACATACGACTATATGAAGGAGTGTGCCTTAAATGTCTGCCGCTGATAATGAGCAGCAGTATAACCGTGGGGCTGGGCCGCATCTTTATCCTGATCTGCTGCCTGCCGCCCGCTGATGAGGTTTACGTTTGAATAATTTATGACACAATAAAAAAACAGGAAAAGCCAGCAAGGAAAAGCCTAGCGGGAACGGGATTGGGATTGGGATAGGGATTGGGATTTGGATCGGTGGCCAGAGCCAGAGCCATACCGAGAACCATAACCGCTGCAATAGCCGCAAGGTGCAAAGAGGCGGCGGCAAAGACGGATGAGTCCGTGGCAACTGTGGCTATGGAAATGCCATTTAGATACACGCGCATCTGTGGATGCTACGTGGCACACGCATACACACTCACCATTCATCCGGACAAGAGGTTAGGCGGGAGGATGGGAGGCTAGGAGGGCGTCGGCAGCCAGCGTTTTTATTCATTTCAAAAAATGATAATTGGCTACTGACAGCCGCAGCACAAGCCGCAGGGCGAGGGGTTAGACCACGCAAAGTGGGCACAGAATGGAGGAGCACTAGTGGCAGTGGTAAGCTGGCTTCTCTGTTTGCTTCTTGGTGGGCGGAAGGGGCTTTTTATATCCGGTACTCGTGTAGTCTAGGGGTATATGGAATTTCTGTCCCTGAAGCAGTCAGTAAGGTATTATCCTTTAGCGAAGTATATAAATAAATAAATGGATATCCCTAACAACCGCTTTAGTGATTTAGGTCACTATAAGGATCTAAGAATATAAGCCATTATCTGCTTGTTTACTCAGAGTTCTTTTATAAATCAAAATAAAAAAAATTCCTTAGCAAATAATGTTTATTATAAATATATCAGTCCTTCATCGATTCTTTTATATAATATATATTTAAAAATGTTTACTCATCGAAATACTGAATCCTGTTTCCCCTTTTGGGTCAGCAACACATTTTCGAGCACTGCGCCAGTGTGTACGCGGTATTTTGCCACCGAAAGCAGTCGCTGCAGCGTTTCCACTTGTTTTTTCGTTGTGTCCTGTGTTGGCGGCAGCGGCTAAATCAGAAACAGAATCAGAAACAGAATCAGCCGAGCCAAGCAGCGGAAACTGTAGCTGAAGTTGAATGGCAGGCTGAATAGACTGCCGGACGGAGAGGCTGAAAGAGAGAGCCAGGCGCTAGCAGATAGAGAGTGCAAAAAAAGGGAATATAAATTGCCTCTTAAATATGGAATAAGTGCGGAAAAGTGTACACCAGTCGACGACCGCCAGCAAACAACAAACATGCACATAGATAAACTATATAGCTTCTGGCCAAGATAAACACGCACACACAAACAGCAAAAACACACACAAACACAAACACACACACACGGCACGCAAACGACAGAAAAAGAAGAATCTGATGGAGAAGATGAAGCCAAGTTTTGTAACAGTTGCAAAGATAAAGCAAAGTGGGCGTGTAATTGCGTATGTATGCCCGCTCGCGTGTATATGTATGTGTGTATGTGTGTAGGGCGTGGGAGTGGGAGTGGGAGTGGCACACGCCCCACTCCAGCACCCTTTTTAGCTACATCTTGCTGCCATCTACAACAGGCTCATCTCCTTTGGCTGCCGTCGCCTTTGTGTCCCTTTGCATAGAATCCTTTGGCAATAGACACATAAATTCTAGCCAACACAACGCTTCGATTCAGATTCATTCCCCATTCAAAGCAAACGGCCCGGGGGCGGGGCCAGCGAAGGGGTGCGGGTGGGTGTTGGCCACAAAAGTGTTGGATCTTGTGTTTATAGCCATGTTAGATTTGCCACTAGCTCTCGTGTCCCCTAATCTCTTTGCCATTTGTTAATTCCCCACTCTCGATAAGAGTTATTTTCTAAAAGTAAAGCTAATGGCGGAACAAATTGCCAAATATATCTTTGTTTTGGTTTCCTAAAGCCCAGATTTTGATTCAGATATTTCCCCAGTTTGTACTCGCCGCTTTCGTTTGCTTTAATAATAATGCAAATTATTCACTTAAACGATAATTAATGCTATGCTGATTTGCCTGAATTGCAGAGAGGCTTTAAATATTGCCATGGGCAACGTGACGTATAAGTGATTCTCTCAAATAATTTTCTCGCCTTAAATCATTTTCTGTTCATTGATTTGACTTGCCACATAAATAATATTTTATAAAAGCTATTAGGTCACAAAACAGGCGCCTGAAATAAATGTCTAGCTTGTCAGCTCGGGGATATAGTGAGGTATACTGTTTAAATTAAGTGTCGAAAATTATTAATAAAATATTTACTATTAATTTAATAAGAACAAAAAACTCCAGCGAATTGTATTTTTAAAGTATTTAATATTGTGTGACACTGTTTCTCTTTAATATCTATTTATAATCCTAGATTAAATTGATTAGATAAAATGCTTGCAGAGTGTAAAAAAATGGGTTTTAATTAATGCCATTCAACAAATGCATTAACTGATTAATTTCATATTTAATGTCATATATCAATAAATAATTAATGTAACGTATATATGTTAACACTCTCGTTTTTATAGCTATCCACATATATGTATGTATGTGTTTTTTGTTCAAACATTTATTTGTTATTTATTCAGTTGCGGTTTACATTGCGTATGCGCAATTGCTTGATTTAACTTAGTTAAAAGAAAACTTTCGACTTTTTTCTTAGTATGCATTGCATTATTAGTGCAATTTAAAAATCAATATTCCTGCCTGATTAAACTCGGTCAGCAATAATTCCTCTTTATAATTTATATATTGGCGGCTAACATGGCGTATGTGTAATTTTTAATTTCTTTTCCAATAAAAATGAGTAAATTGAAAATATTGTCCCCGATAAAAAATAATGTTTGCACATTAAATACCTGAACGAATTATGTTTAATTGGTTTTACACGCAATTACTCGAATGAATTTGATTTCAGAAAATATTCCCCAGCATTTGAATATCTGACCTAAGTTCCTAATTAAATCACACACTGCTCAATCTTTTAAAGAATTAAATACAGTTACCTTTTCGAGACTCGTAGCTCTCACTAACTAAATGGAGAATACGAAATTAGAAAAAATTCCCCAAGGTGTAGAATGCAATTTTGTAATCAAACATTTAACTCATTGCCTGCGCAACGTTGATTGCCTCTCACTCGGCTGGGAAGCCGGTGGAAAGCAATCTAATAGAAATACGAAACACATACACAAAGTTAAATAAAAGAATATGATACAAAGGTAAAGCTAAGAGCTGAACAAAGTTCCACCATATCCCACTTGCAATCCCCAGGAATCTCAAACTCCGTCCCGAGCTTTGCGTCCTGCTCAACGGATCCGTTCACACCACAGGCCACGACTTTTCCTTTTTTTTCCCCCCTCGGCTGACTTGGCTTGTCCCGAGCTTGGGTGGCACACACAAAGTTGCCGCCAGCCAGGGAGCCAGAGCACACATCGGTGTATATATCCTCCTATATGTGGATGATATATATACAGGTCCCGCCATGGACACATCGCTTTCATTTTAGGTGGCGCAGAACAGTAAAAAATCCCCTTCGTACACATTTCAGGCAAAAATTTCAATTAAGACTTTTACTATGAATTCATTTCTGTTTGCCTTCGTGTGTTTATGTGCTTGTGTCCTCGCCTTGTTTGTCGCTATTTAGTAAATGTGCGCGTCTGTGTGCGTTGGGTTGAACCTTTTGCCAGGACCGCTGGTAATTTTTCCTTGTTTTATGTTTAAGCGAAATTGGTCAAAAGTCTTTTGTTTAGCGCGCCGGATGCAATTTTAATCTGCCGGAATGCCAGGCAGAATCACGCACCACAGGCGAGAAGCCTCCACGGGATGATGGATAGCGAGGGGTGTTGGGGGGTATTCTGAAGGTTGAATGAGAGAAATAATGACTACAAGCCGCAAACACAAATACAGCAAACATAGACAGACAGACACACCAGCTCTAACCCAGACGGACAGGCACACGACGCACACGCACACGTTTCAGCCAAATGGCAAGAGCAACCACATAATATTTTAGTTTTTTGACCCAAAAATGTCAGCGGGACATGAATTATCACTGCCGCCATCGCCAGCCGTCGCTGAAGCGAGGGCAGCTCTATTGGTTGGCAAGAAATTCGATATTGTTGGGGTTTTTTTAAATCCACAGTACAAAACATATAATACAATATAATAACCAGCAAAATAAATAAATTGTCATAGTTTTAACTTGTTTATTTAATATTCCAAATGAATTAAGTTTGTTTTCTCGCCTTTATACGTATACGCAATTTAAACTTACTTCCTCAGCGTATTACGTATACGTAATTTAAACTTGTAGAGTATTACGTATAGGTATTTTTTTTATTTTATAGAACTCAAAGCATATAGAGAGGAAGGTTTATAGTAAAATAAACTTTATAAAAGTTATATTCCCAAGCTGATCTAATAGTTTATTTTTTTTTAATTCCTTGAATAATTCAGATCAATAACATAAAATGTAAAGCGTAACATATAACATAAATGTAAGCAAAGGTGAGAATTTGTTTTTCAAATTTAAGGTTATTTTTGATAATGATGCGGCTGACTTTTTGACGTTTTCTGACCCAAAAACAAACCCCAGAGGAGCTCGTATAAAATTCTTTTTGGAGGGATTAACGCAGCGAGCGCAGAAGCCTAAGCATACTTTCCGGGGCGAACCGCGGCGTTTGATGGAATTAAGCCAAAGGTGGCCAATATCGCAAAGTGGGCGCGCACAGGCCTAATGTCATCTTTTTGGCTCTTGGAAAATTTCGAGCCGAGCCAGGCTAATTTCATTCTGAGATCCGCCCTCGCAGCGGTCCTTGATGTTTGCGGCCGTTGTTGTTGTTGTTTTAGCCACGCAGGTTGCTCTTTGCCTTGCTTCTGCTTGTTTGCCTATGTTTGCCTATGAATAACAGGAAAACCAACAACTATGCTGGGCAAGGAGCAAGCAAGCAGAGGAGCGTAGCTCACTCTCTCAGTCTCTGTTTCTCTTTCTGTAAGCAGCCCAGGGTGAATTGAAAAGCGGCAAATGAGAAGGAGGAGAAGGGAACTGGAGGAAAACAAGATGAAGGAGCAGAAGAAGGAGCTGCGGCGTCGCGTTAGCAGCGACCGCGGCAGAGCCATCTTGAGGCGTTGCAAGGCGACGACGCGACGTCAGCGGCGACGTCGACGACTGTCACTTTCCAAGAGGGAAAAAATCTGTTTGGGGCGTTTTTATTTTTTGTACCCTCTACTTGTAGACGCTATGGTATGCTGGGTTTGACCGCATTAATACATTAATTATCATTTTATTCATTGCATATATAAAGACTAGAATTCTAAAATAAATTAAATTTTTCTGGAAATACGGGTGAAGAGGACTGTCCATCTTCAGGATCAGTTTTGTAGTTCTTCGACAAAAAAATCAAAGTTTAAATGTAATTTATTAGATTGAACCGGCTAGTATTCAACGATCAGTTTATAGTCAAATAATTGTTGGAGTAATGGCTCTCTTTAGATATAAGGGCCCCAAGCATAACAAAAACGCTGCATTAAAGGACAACACCTAGTCTTAACACTCTAGTTTTTTTCGGTATTACTAGAGCAACTTTGCCTGTACATTTCTTTTTTGCGTGCTTCGTCCTTTAGCATGACTTATTTGGGCTCACCTTTCGAGCTGTTGGTCCTCGTCCTTGGCAAGCTGCTTAATCGCCTTTGTCCCTTTTAACTTTTGCGCCGCCAATTTTCTCCCCTTTTTTGTTAGGATACGCTGGGAATTTGCCTGTAGTTTTATTTTAGTTCTCGTTGTATGAGTGCGCGGAGTATTAAAAGTTTATTTGGCTTACAAATTTAGTTTGTCATTTCTTTGGTTTCCACTTTCGCTTTTTTCTTTTGGAGACTGTCCCGTTGTATTCAACAAATTGTTCGCGCTTCTCCTTCAGCTTCACCTTCACTTCTCTCGCACGCTCGTTGCCCGTCGTTTTTCCCCACTCGCACGGCTTATACGTGTGCGTGCGTATGAGCAGGTGCCCGTGTATGCTTGCCTTTGTCTTTGGCGAGCAGCAGGTTTTCACAGTTAATTGAGTCTGCTAGAGTTTTTTCTATCGCTGGTCACACTTTTTAACACTGACTGTGAGCCGACTTTTTCACACGTCACACTTCAGCCTCCTATTCTGGCTCTGTTCTGCTTGTTTTTCCCGTTTCCTCTTGCGTTCTATCCGTACTCCGTGTCCGTGTCCGTCTGCGTGCGCGTTCGCTCTTGCTCTGATGCTGACACAACGATGCTCCGACTCTAATTGCGTTAAAATATTTTCGCTCCCACAACAACAAAGCCAGCAGTGAAAGCCAGGGGAGAGAGTGGAGCAGCTGCAGCAACAACACAGCGCCGACAACAACGGGCGCTCTCCAATTTGTCTGATGCTGCCTGGTGCTTCTTCCTTTTACTATGGCCACACAGTTCAATTTCAAGTTGAAAACTTTTTTCGGGTGAAGCTCTCCCACCACCCACACAAGCAAGCACACGCACACCCGAAACGTTGACTTTGAGCAGCTTTCGGTGAGAGCCGCTCTTCGTTCGTGAGCTGCGTGTGTGTGTGGCTGTGCCTGATTTTGTTTTCCCATCTCACAGCCCTATTGTTGTTGCTGTTGTCCCTGCCATCGTGAGCGAGAGGTTCGTCGTTCGTTTTTCCCACAAATTTTCGCATTTCGTATTTGGCGCAAGCTCAGTTTATTGTTGCCATTCGTTATTATTATTGTTGTAGCGTGCTCGCTGCTGTTGTTGCCATTGTAGTTGGCCTGCTGGCATTTTTTGGTCCTTGTTGCGCTCAGCAAGTGAGAAAAGCCACAGGAAAAGCCGAGCATCGGCATCGGCATCCTCATCGGCAGCATCCGCACGAGTCCGTCATCGCGACCGTTCTTCGGTTTCCTTTTTTCCGCCTCGCTCTCGTTTCAACGGGACTCGGGGGCGAAGCGGGAGAGCACGGGTTAATTCCTAGAATGGAAAGATATTGGGCATAACCAATTTTGACATTAAATAACAAATATTAAGATACAGTTTATTTAACACAAAATTGCAGTGATTTGAAAAATCAGATTTTATTGGGCCCAGAAGTATGCTACAAAAGTTAACACTAAAGAAAAAAACAAATTCACAACTCGAAAACGCTGTTTCTTATTATTATATAATTTTGAAGTGCTATATGTTTTATTATTTTTTTTTTAGGAATGAACACTTTCTTAAATATATTTCGAGGGTACCTCTTCAACCGCTCCTGATTCAACTCTCAGTGCCACTCACAAATAATGTTTTTGTGTTGCTGGCTGTGTTCCACTTTACGCTAGCATACCCGTACTTCTATACTCGTACCTTATATTGCATACATACGTACAAAAGGACATATATTCACACATAAGGATTTTTTTTCGCATACTTTCACGGCTGACTGGCGTTTTGTTGTGCATCGTTGTTATTGCGAATGTCGTTGCAGGAGGAACGAGACCTCCAAACACTTGGAGAACCCCTTTTTATATGTTGACAGAAGGAGCTGAAGGTGTTGTTGTGATAGACGGTGCTCGAAAAGTATGCCAGATCCTATGAGAAGTATATATAGACTATTTAAATTCGTGTAGAAAAGGAGATCATCTTACGATCTCTTAACTACATTCAGAATAGGTGGGAACTTCATAAAAGTCCATATACCCTCACAGAGTGGTCATAAGCGAAAAAGCGAAATCTTAATAATAAAATCTTATTCAGTTTTTAAATACATCTTTCCAGCTTATATCCCATATGAACTGTCGGTGTCGTGTGGGTATCTTAGGTATCAAATAGCCTTATTGTTATACTGTCAGACTATAAGAAAATCTTAATAAAAGAAAAAACCAACAAAATGCCCGGGTATTCTCCAGTCGGTGCACTCGACTTCTAACTCTTTGTTCTTACGGGGGAAGGATAAAGGTATCCTCGTTTGTACCTGGGTCGTGAGCTTTGGGTCCGCTCTTGTTGTGGGTCGCCATCGTTGCGGGCTGAGCTGTTTGCCTTGTTTTTCCACGGGCGACTGTCTGAAGTGCAAATTTGCTTTAATTATTCCACGGCAACAACGGCAGCATTTGCAACGGGCTGTGACTCAAATTCAGACACTAGCCTGGAGACCCTCAAGCAGAATCCGCCTCTCACACAACCACACACCGCCTTCCTGATTCTCTCAAGAGTGGACCTGTGAGCATAATAAGAAGAAAGTCCATGCTTTCATTACTGTAAGTAGAAAAAAAAAAAAACAAAAACAAAGTAAAACTTACTATCTACGAAAATTACAAAATAAAACGTTGATCAAGGATCAAAGGATCTGGTTAAGAACTTAACTCACCAACCTATCTTACTCAAAGAAAATTTCAAACTTTCAAAAACTATAAAAGGTTTTTCTAAACAAAGAGTAAGAAACCAATTACAGTTGAAAATAATACAACTAATACAAAATACCTTTTGATGCTGATTCAGGAATAAATATTAAAATCAAAATATACTATAAATATTACATAGTTACCATAAACTTATAGGGAATAACTAAATTAATATATAGGTATTATTTTTCCCATAATTAAGGTCCAGCCTAATCTTAGTGGGTGACATCGGCAACGACACAACATTTACTTATGCACCTCCCCCGTGCGGCGCACAGTGGCGCCTTAGATAGTTTTGGGTTGCAATAATCATAACTCTTGATCC
>JAEIHY010001025.1:0-37211 GCA_018904565.1 Drosophila tsacasi
GATGCTGATCAAGAATATATATACTTTATAGGGTCGGAAATGTCTCATTCACTGCGTTGCTAACTTCTGACTAAAATTATAATACCCTGCAAGGGTATAAAAACACATTTTAGGAAACACATATTAAAAGCTAAATAAATCAATCAATGAATAATTCAAATTTGATATTTTATTCTTAATCTGGAATATGGATATAAGATAGATAAAACGATTTAGAACCTTTAATGGCGCCACCTAGCGGCACAATCTTGTTCCAAGGACTCTTTAAACTTTACAGTTTAGATCATTTACAAACATAGGTTTATCATTTTTGATAAAATTACTTTTTAATATCGAGCTTATACATTTTATTTTAAATATTCCACGTATTTAATTTATTTCAGTCTAAAATCTAAGGAAATTAGTCTCATTGAGGACTACTTATTTCAGTTCTGTGCCGATCGCAACTCGAGATATATTTTAGTTCATTCTTTGCAGTTCAATGGCGTTTTTAAGCCCCCAAGGAACGGTCACATGGCGTTCTTCGAGATACTCTCCGCGAGGGCCCTAAAAACGTATCTATCAATTTCTCTCCGAAAATTGAACGGTGCGGACGTATCGCGCGTGCCGCGTAGAAGATACACACATCCCATAGATACAATTTCCCTAGCTCGTAGGTGGTGTGTATTGCAGCAGAAGCTGGCTTTTCGCTGCTGCGCTCAGCGCTCTCCCATTCGCCGTTGCCGCTGCTGTCCGCGAGAGCGAGCGTCTCTCGACCGAGCTGTGTGTAGAGCTGTGAAAATTCAATAAAACAAAGAGCAGAGCGCGACTGACCAAGTGAAAATCGGTTCGAAATTCCAATTGCCAGGCTCTGGAGAGAAATAAATAAGACGGAATAATAGAACTGCAAATGGCACAAAGAAACTGAGTGCTGAGTGTACGTGTGTGTGCAGAATTTGGTGTATACTTTGAACGAGCGCTGTGCATGTGTGTGTGTCGCGTGTCGCGGCCCAAGAGTGCGGTTCGCTAACTTGATTCGCCATTAATTAATATCAATAAAATGTGCAAGAAATCTACAAAAGTGTCTACTAAGCCCCAATAACTTGGCGAGGGGGATTGGCACAGAGGCTCTGTGTGGAGCGAGGACGGCAGAGAGACGTGAGAGTCCCTGAGAGAGGAGGCTCACCAACACAAACAAAGCGGCAGGCTCAATATAACGGTGCAAACGGTGGTGGAGCCACACCAGCAACAACAACAATGCTGAGAAGGCTACGACTTTAGCTCGACTCTCCCAATTTTTGCATTTGCGCAGAACCCAGGCGAAATCGCCACTTCGCCGCAGCTGCTGTGCGAGACGAGAGTGTGTGTGCGAGTGTGTGTGTTTGGAAACACCTTGCTCCAATATTTTTCCCCCGATTTTCCCCGATTCTGCGATTGCGAACAGCACGACCGCACGACCAACGGCGTCGCCGTAGTCTCAGTCTCAGTTTCGGTTCGCTTCGTGTGCTTTCTGTTGGCTGCCCTGCAGCGGAAAATTGGACGAAAAATCATAGCAGCAGAAACACATAGAAGAAGTGGCAGAAACTCCCAAAAGAAAAAAAATCAAAAACGAATTGTACATTTTCCAATGCTCGTTGGCTGCGTTTCGCACGCGATTCCCCCTTCTGCTGCATTTTCGTTGGAGACAACACGAAGAACGGGTAAAACCAGGAGAACGGGTAGAACGCTGAAGAAGAAGAGCAGCTCCAACATTGTCGCCGTGCCGTCGACGCCGACGTTAGCGTTAAAGTCAGCGTCAGCGTTAGCGTCGCTGCAGCGCCGCAGCATCATCAGCTAGCCATGAACTACAACTACAACTATAGCTGCAGATACAGCAACAACAGCGACAGCCCCAACAACAACAGCAACAACGAAAGCATAGAACAGGTTTGTACACTGAACAAAAAATATCTAAGATTGAAATAACATTTAAAACAACAAAAACTAAACTATGTATATTTATGGATTAAATATTAATATATACAAAAAAATTGGTGTTAATGGAAATTTATACAAATATCGGTTTTAGTTGATATTTTTTTTATATTGATTTTATTTCTAACTTTGCAATGGTAAAAGATTATAAACTTAAATCTGATAATAAAAGCGATGAAACCTTTTCAATTTAGCCATGTTCTTATATAGATTATAGTTTCTTTGACTTTTCTTGGAATCCTTTAGATTTTCACATATTCTTTAACTTTGAAAAATATTAAAACATTTGAATAGAAAGATATTTTGATTAATTACAAAAAAAAGCTTGGAGCTGTAAAACATATTCATAAGGTAGTATTAAAAAGAGTATCATAAACCAAGCTTAAAGATTTCTATAAAATATAATTCATAGCTTTTGTTTCCTATTAAAAATAATAACAAGGCATTTAAAAAAAATAAATGTTAAGTGGGGAAAATAACCTGCTTTGTATATACTCGAGTCATTATCATTATTGAGCTACGTAATCTCTCAGCACGACTATCACTTTTTCGCACCGTGTACAGACTCGACATCGTTGCTCTCCACTCGTCGTTCGCTTATTCATAACTTTTTTGGTTATAGATTTTTGTCACCCTCCGCCTCCCCTCACCCCCGAAGCGGGGAAACCCAACCTCCAGCTCACATCCCCCTAGCCGTCCTCGCCGTCGCCCCCGCACGTAGCGCCATCATCCTTCAGTTGCGCTCACATGCTCAACTGTTTCAGTTTTTCAATTATTAATGGTGGCCATTAGTGCGCGCGCCGTTCGACTGCCCCGCCCCCTTGGGCACACTGTGGCACTGCTGCCAGTCCGCCCGCCCCTTTTCCGAGGGTGTCGTGTAGACGCTTTTTTCCTTATCGGACAAATTGTGTTTGTCTGAAAAGTTCAATGAGGTGCGCGCACTGCAATTGCACTCCGACTCTCCCCCTGCAGCTCCTGACCAGCCGTCATATTTATGTTATCGACGCATAGATAGAAATCATGTTGGTACATCGATGCATAAGCACGGGTTTTACCAGATAACAGCCCGCAGCACAACGGAAATGTATTGCATTAGGGGAATTACTACGGGACGTAACTCCGGCTCCGGCTCTGGCCACGGCTGCGGCTGCAGAGTTGTTGATTAATTCACCTCGAGGTGCGTGTGGGTCTCGGAAGTGAGTGTAAGTGTGAGTCTGGTGTGCTCGTTGTTGTTAGCTCACCCGATGTGAAAATTCTCTATTTATATTTATTGCTTAGTTCGTTGCTCCGAAGTCAGATAAGAAATGCCTCTTAGTCATTGGAGTGAATAAGGATTTACGTATTTCAGTGGAAGTGGCAGTGGACACGGTTGCAAAAGTTGACAACAGGCACGATAAGTTCTGAAAGGTAGCCAGTCAGCCAACCCTCCAACCAGCCAACCGTTGGGGATTCGCCGAGACAGATGTCTCACATAAACAAGGGTATAAAAAAAGATAAAAATGTCATAAATATACTCAAGCTGACAACTAACTTACTTTGTATGTATGTACAGATGTATGCACATTTTGCTCCAATTAACATCATCTATTTCATGATAGGGTTAAAGAACGAATTCATTGTTAAAAAAATAATGATTATTTTTTAAATTGAATCTGTTAGGCTTTGAAAATTAATAAGAACCTGTTTACTAATTTGGAAATAATGTAATAGAGTAAAACCAGTCAAAATATCAAATCTTAACAGATATGTCAAGCTGGGTTTATGTATGTTCAACAAATGCAAATATAAAGCTTAAAGAATAGAAAGTTCCTTATTAGAATTAAGGCAGCAAAGGGTCCGCTGTAATTACAGATATTTAGAAAATAGACCCATAAAGCCGCTTTATATTTGCTGTTTCATATCCTTTTTAGTATCCGGACATTATCGATCAATTTGACCATATTGTGTTCTGCCTAATTGTTCCGACTTGCCTTGGGTAATTCCTTGTGGGGGTTAAGGAACTGCTTGCTTTATTATACCATCTAAGTCGCACTTAACTCCCCTAGACTGGGCTTACCGCCCGGGACACATGTGTCCATAATAGAGCGTGGCATGAGCCAAGGCCATCATTTACCCTGGGCCAGACCACCTGAAAAACCAATAAAGTCATTTCACACACATTAACCTAACCGAAGGAGAGCAACACGCAACCTCGAAGGAAGGGGCCCAGTCCATTTGATAATTGCACAGAGGTGTTTTTCGGACCATGCGCATCTTCCAGAGTCTTTGTCATGTTCTTACCCTCACCCCAAGCTCCTGGCAAAGTTCACACCATCTCATCCCATCGCATCCCATCCCACCCGATCCCATTCCAGCCACCGAGCACATGCGAAACTCTGCTCGGTCACATATGTTGCCCAAAGTGATTATTTTCACTAAAAATAAACGAAATTAATGATTGATGAAGTGAGACAAGGGAGCGAACGCATTGCATCCATTCCGTTCGCACCGTATCGCCCCTCCAGAAAACGCAGAAAGCGGCCGTCAACACCACCAGCCGCCAACCCCACAGCAGTCGCAAAATTTTCCAATTTCAATTGCGAACCGGGGACGGGATCGGGTTCGGGCTGGGGTTGGGCTTGGGCTTGGGAGGCGGATTGGGCGGGCATCCTAGAACCGGATTCCAATGAAAATAAAAACAGAGAGAACATGGCAAACGTAATGAGAAATAAGCCGTCACATAAAAGAAAAGTGTCTTTTAATTGAAACCAGGTGAAGGAGATGGCCTGGACTTGGGAATCGGCAATCGGAAGCAGAATCGGAACGGACCGTGTGCCGCTTGCTCTGTCACTGGGCAAAGTTTCTTTGTGCCCATGCCGCGCTGTCGCAGCCAGACGGAAATCATAAAAATGTAGCATAAAAATATTTTTTATGTGTGCTGCTGCTGGTGCTGCTCCTACTCCTGCTCCTGCTTCTGCTGCTGCTTCGGCGTCTGCGTCTTTTTGGCCTGGTGAAAATAATAATAAAATGGGAATAAAATAAAGCAAGTAGAGGCGGAACGGAACGAAACGGACCCGGCCGGGTGCCGTGCCACATATTTCGTTTATATTTACTTGACAAGTTTTTGCACTGCGTCGAGACGTCTCCGACTCCGTCTTCTTCGGTCTTTGTGTCTGCGCTATTGGTGCACTCAAAGAAATTCATTTAACAGTTGAATTGTAGACAATGGTAGCAGTTTTATAGAATAGGAATAGATGGGAAATATTTTATTGGTTTTGCTCTTTAATATTAAAATCTTTAAACTTCCCACACAATCTTGGAAGCAGTTTGGGCGACAAAAGAAATGTATTACGTGCGTGAATGTGTTTAATATTTTGTAAAATAATACTAATAATTGTTAGTAATATTTAAACCATCCTATTGTATCCTTTATCCCCGCCAGGTATTGAAAGTAAATCCCTTGCAAGCTATGTATAATGATGGTCCTAATATTTTTCCTCCGCATCAACTTACTTATTTTTCCTTGTGGAGTGCTCTTCCTTTCTGACTGGGACTTGGGTGTCTTGGGTTGCCCCGTTTGCCATTTTTGGCGGCTGCTATGCAGCGGCGCTCCACGTCATCAACAACATCATCAGCACGGCTCGGGGTCTGCCTTGCTGCCTGGCGCGGGCTGGCCTGTTTTATAGTCCAAACGTGATAGCGAAATGTGGCCGTCTTCTGGCTCCTCCTTCGGTCTCCTTCGACACCCCGAAGTCCCGTCCTCCAGTCCTCCCTTCCTTCCGGCCCGCTGCCCTCCTGCTGTGCATTTTCGTGCAGTTCGAGGCTGGAGTCTTGGCAGTTTCCTTGGCCGGGGTGCGCCTCGGAAAAATAAATTAATGGAAAACATGCAAACATAAATTCTCTTTAGCTGTCAGGTGTTTCACATTTAAAACGTAAATTATAAATAAGCAAAGTAAAATTATAATTCCGCCTAAATGTTTTATTTGCCACCGTCTGCTGTCATTCCGTCCGCCCCCGTTCCTCGTTCCTCCTTGCGCTGAGCTCCTTCTGTTGGACACATTTCTCTTTTTGTGGCACATTTCTTTTGTGGCATTTTCCAACTCGGTGCGGCAGTGTGTCTCTGTGTGTTTGGGAGAATTAATTTTATTCAAATTAATGATGAAGCTTATAATTGGCCCCGTTTTTTCGTCTCCGTTCCCTTCATTTTTAAATAAAGACACTCCACTGTGTAAAGGAAGGCAACATAGTCATCTCCAGCAGCAGCAGCAGCAGCCTCCAGTTATCTCCACCTCCAATTCGCCTGGGCATCGTCATCGTCATCGTCATATCCAGTATCTCTCCGTATCTGTCTGGGGGGAAGGGGCGGCCTGGCTTTTTAAGAGCATTTGACATGACTTGGGCTTCATTTTCCATTCGATGCGACGCCGCCTCCACTTTGATTATGACGTGAAGTTGGCCAAGTGCAAATACTTTGCTGGTACTTTTTAATTAACTTAATTAGCATAGATGATGGGCTAAGAGCGGCGCTTACACAACATCAAAATTGCATTATGCCTCGCAAGCTGGGACCACGGGGAAGCCCCCCATTTTGATTTAGATTCCTTGAAGCATGCTGAATTTCTGAGTAGAACGAACCTTCCTTCATGACATAATGCATGACACATGGCCGGGCGACCCGTGGCGCTGGCAGTGGGAGTGGGAGTTGGGGAAAAGCTTTTCATTTTTCCAACCTTCACACGGCATGAATGTTACATTCAAGCAATAAGGAAGTTATGATGTTTGCCCTTATAATCGATTGTGAAACGTGAAAAGGCAAAGAGTAATTCCTTCAATATATTAGTTTCGAGTTCAGGAAGAAGGTAATGGGACTTTACATTTATTTCTATTATATCTATATGATAAAATAAATTAGAGAAGCGCAGACATTGATCAGTATTACTTTACATTAACGTTTACAAAATAAACAACAGCAAAACAACGAGTAACTGATATGTTAAAGTAAGAGCTGGAAAACAAGAACTGGAAAAACACTCGTAATTTATAAATAGGTATATTTTTTATACGAAAAATTCGATTTTAAAATGATTAATGTTGATTTTTTTCAGCTCTTTATTATACTTTTATTATTATATTATATAAATTATTATATATTATATTATATATTATATTATATTATACTTTTATATAAAAATTTGTTTCCAACTTTTGAAGTTTAAGTATTTAGGCGAGTCGATGTAGCTACATATGTCCTTCTATTTGTTAGTTTCTCTATTACTTTTCAGCTTAAGTCAGTTTTCCAGGGACCCCTGGTTTCCATAGTCGATTAGCTAAGGAAATCGCGTTGAGTTCCGCCTAGACTTGAATAAATGTAACTGAAGTCTATATTCCTCTACCAACTTTCCGCCTACGAACTCAACTAAAATCAATCTTTTAATGTGTTTCGAAGTTTCCTTAAGTAAATTCAATTAAAAGATAATTCCTTAATAAAAAAGCTTCACACCCTTGAACATTTATGGATCGACACTCGTCAAATTGTTATTTATCAATGGGTTTTGGTGCGACGTTTAAAATTGAACAGGCACAAAAATTAAGTTCAATTCAATATATAATTTTCGGGCAACCCATCAAACGATGAATGTGACCAATTAAGTTGCCGTCGATCGGAAAACGAATACCATAAGAATATGGCTGTTGCTAGAAAGCTCACATGCGATATGGAAATTAAGAGTTCCATCGAGCGCGGCGGCGGTGGTGGTCTGGGATCGTGGACTTTGCTCCGCGCACATGCGAGGAATCTGAAATCTCTCAAGTGGTTGTTGCTTTCTATTGGGGTTTCCCCTAGCTGGAGGCGCTAAATGCAGGAAAAGATTATAACGGAGGAAATGCTGGCAGTGGAAATGGAATTGGGACGGGGGCGGTGACGATGGCGATGGCTATGCAGACGACGCTTTTGGATACACATAAATCGATGCGTATAAATTTCTGTCTAATTTTTTTATAGCGCGTGATTTTTGATTTACGCATCGTTGGACGGTTTTATTTCGATCGGAGCGTCGGTTTCCCAGAGACCATATTTATTTTTATTGCTTTTTAATGCGCCGCCGAGGAAGTTTTATTTTTATTTGGGTGAAAAACAGTATTTGGTGCGTGTGGACGGACGGACGACTGCCGAACAATGAATCTTGTGGGATTATTTATATATGCGAGTGCGCCGTCCGGGGTGACGCTTTATTTTAAATTCAAATTCGCCCCGCCACCTTATTTATATTTACTTGGCTCAGCCAGCGTGTTTGAGCTTTATAATAATAAAATATTCCACTCTTGTCTCTGTCCCCACAGGACACGAAGCAGCGGCAGCAGCAACATCCGATGCAGGCGGCAGCGAGGACAGCGGACTCCGGCTCCGGCTCCAGCTTCACGTCCACGTCCACATCCAAGACGAGAGCAGGAACAACGTCGTTAATCTATTTACCGCCTTTCTGCTATCCATGTAAGCATGTGCCTGCGGCCGCTGCAAGGATCCAGAGTCGAAGCCGGAGTCAGGGCCAGACGTTGGGCCACGGCAGCTGCCGTTCCGTCTGTCCGCCCGGCTGGGAACATAAAAATTATGATAAACATGCTTCAGCGGCGACGTTGACACCGGCAACAACTACAACAGCAGCTACCACAACAGGACCTGCAGCGGCAACAATGTCCTCCTGCTCCTCCGCCTCCTTGTGGGCTGGAAAATTCCTGCAGGCGAGTATTCAGTTACCCGCGGCCGCAGCGGGCCATAGCTGCACCGATCTCCGGCAGACATCGCAATTAGTTATGCCCACAATGGCTGCAGGCGGGGATGTGGATGAAGCTGTTGCCGTTGCCGTTGCCGGCGGTGTCTTGGAATGCGGCGGCAAGCGATGCTGGCGACGTGAGCGAATGCGGCGCGAACGACCAAGTCATGCGCTGATGGCCCAGGTGAATCCAATCAGCACTAGCCCAGCATCAACGACAAGAACAACAATGGAGGCAGCAGGAGAACTACTAGGAGCCGTGGGAGTGGAAGCCACATCCCACAACCCAGGAGCTGGAACCACCGCGCAAACAACGACAACGGCAAGGGGCACAACTGGCGCAGCATTGCCGCATGACGAGGAGGAGTATGATGAATGTAGGTGCTTTAACTATAACGGTGATATTAGTCTGGAGCGACGAAGGGGAGAGGCCGCGCAACTTTCCGGCATTACGTGGCTGATGTTCTTGTGGCAGCAGCTGCTGCCGGGCAATGGAAACAAGACCGGCTCCCACACCCGCACCCAAACCCACACCCACTCCGGATCCAGCAGCAGCAGCAACAGCAGCTCCATCTTCCCAGCGGCGAAAACAAGGAGTAGGAGCAGCACCACCATGACATCGACAAAAAGCTGGCTAGGACCACTGCTAATGCTGCTTTTGGCCACGTCCGTCAGCGGCTGGGGCGGTCGGCAAGATGGTGAGTAGCTTCCCTTTACCCCCCGATAAGTAGCGCTATGATAAGAATTTATAATTTCACTTGGCGCGCCAAGAAAGTACTCCAAGCTGGGACCTTCTCCGCCTGCCCCAAGTCCCCAATTTCATTTAATTTTTGCGGCATAATTTGTACTCGCAACAGAGCGTCAGCTGGCGGCGGCTCATCCTCCTCCAAAAAGTCCAAAGCCAGCGCCTCCCACTCCCATTCACTCATCCCCACTGTTGGCCACGCTCAATTGAATCCATAAGTAGTTTGTGACCGCAGATCTGCGTTCGTATAATGCGTTTCAACTGTTTCACCATGAGCGAATTTACCCAAAAAGGAAAAAAAAAACAGGCAGAGGAAAACAATGAAAACAACAAGCGGAGAAGCAGCAACAGCCGACGAGCAACATGCAATGGCAAATTGTACGGAAATTGCCCGAAACAAACAGCCAGGGCCAGGGCAACCGCCGACCACCGACCGACCGCTGACCATAATTCACTCAAGTTAGACAAAAGCATTTTGGTTGCCCCGCCCCTGGGTAACCCGCCGCCGCCTCCCCTTCGTCCTATTCCTCCTACACAGCTGCTGCTGTCCCTATGCGAAACGCAAACGAAAGTCCAAAATCCAGAACCAGACTCAGACCCAGAACCCGAAACGCAAATGAGTCTCGCAGGCGAAAAGCGTCATGCTCTTTGAGTTTAGCTATGTGCGGCAATAAGTGCCTGTCTGTATGGAGTGCGGGGTGTGCGTACAGCAGAGTGCGTCCCGTCAATAGGGGTGGTCCAGTAATGTTCGAAAAGGGAGTGCTCCCCTAACCACACATTCTGCGTCTGCCCCGGTTCGAGCTCCTAACGAACGACCTCTTCAAATTGCGCACACCCACCAAGTGTGGGCAGCATAATTGGGTTAAGGAGTTGTTAGCGCGTTGAAGTTGTCATTATAGATCATCGTAGATAAGATAAGTACACGTTGCCGGCGATAGGAAATTGCTTGTCACAACAGAGTGGGGGCCGCCAAATGACGGAGTAGTACATAGTTAAACAATTAATATTGTCTTAAATAGTCTAGCTGTCAGTCTTAATTGAATGCAGAAAAAATGGTGAAAAAAGTGTTGATTAATGCTTGGTTTTATTGCATTTCATGGAGCTACAGGAGAACATACTATTATTTTAGTGGGTAAAATTCTTTTAAGTATATTTCGATCAAAGCTTTTATGAGCTAATATTTATATATCAAAGATAAATCTACATTTCCTTTAATAAATATATTAATAAGAATTGGTTTCAAATAAATTTTTGTTAAAAGGACAATCGCAGGTTAAGTTAGGTAAGGTTCAGAAAACTGCTAAATGCTTTAGTTTATATTTGAAGGAGGAAAATCCCTGTTCTTCATCTCCATTTCAGAAGCTTTTAAAAGGGTTCAACCAGTGTCCCGTTCAGGCAGCATTCCGTGTGGTAGAGTTAAGCAAGAAACTTCCAAAATAATTTCCAAAATAAATCAAGGAGTTTACAAAGTGAAGTACAAATCTTGGCTTATGCAATAAATAATTTAATTTCCTAACAGAGAAACTAAAATGTATATTAGAATGCACAATGAAAAATTGTAAAAGTTATCGGTTTGTGGTTTCAAAAAGTTCCTATTTTACTTTTTCCAAACTTGTTCTTGTTCTGATTCCTCCTAACACATGTAGATGTCGGTATTGCAAGAGAGTCGCCTTAGATCTGATATGTAGCTTCCCCGTGCAGCTGACAAAGCTCCCCGAGATTTATTTTGATTAATGCACCTGATTACTGTCAGTTTATAGGGATCCATTGTGAGGAGCACAACTCTTTGAGCTTATTTTATTTTATTTTCTTCCCCCTTTTTTTTTGGCTTTCGCTTTGTTGTTGTTGCCTAAGCTTGTTCATTTCCCCCACTACTCGTATTTTTTTCGCCGCTCTGTTTTTCTTTTGAGCCACTCTAATCCAAACGAAAAACACACCAAAAATATATCCGAAAAGCCCCGTGCCCGCGTCCGCGGCCGTCATTTCAACTGTCTATACGCATTTGTACGCTTGTCTGTCTGCCTGACTGCCGAGCTGGATGGCTGGATGGCTGGCAGTCGGTCGTGGTCGTGGTCGTATATTTGCTTTTAGCTTGTATTTACTTATGCTTGTCCTGCAGCATATTTCAGGGGTAGCGAATTAAGGGCGAAGGGCAACGTGCGATGATTGTATTGCCAGCAGGAGCAGCAGCGGCAGCAACAATAGTCGCTGCGGCACTCAGGCAAAAGTATTGAATCATGTTGGAAAATTATTCACGGTACTTGAAATTGGCGAAACAATTATTTGTCGGGTGTGCCGAGGCGGGGGGTGGATTCGGGTCTCTCCGTTCGCTGTTCGTTGTTGTTCGCCGTTCTCGGTTCCGGCTTCGTTCCCGCTTCCGGACCTTCGTTCGGGGCGGTGGCTGCCCGGCAAAGTGTGCTACACTTTTCACACAAGGAAGCCCGCTGTGCGTATGGGCCGCATTATGACAGGCTGCGAATGCGGCCCGTAAAAAGCACAAGTCATTGGACAACACAACAGAACACACACAGCCGGAGCCGGAGCACAACTTTGGCTATACGTTCGACTCCATAGTCGGCGGTCTGAGCTGCGGCTCAGTTGGGGCTCAGAGTTCAGAGCGCAGCGCTGATCCTGCGCATGAGTACCTTTTGTTTGCCGCAAATGTAAAAACAAAAAGCGAAAAAATGGAGGAATCAACGAGGAACAAGTAAAATAAAAGAAAGGAAAGGAATAATAAAATAAAATGTGTATCGCTGTAAGTACGGCTGGGTGTGTGTGTGGCACCGTGTTGCCGTTGCCCTTTGTTGTTGTAGCTGCTGTTGTTACACATTAAAAAACTGAGAGTATTGATTTTATGATTTAAATTAAAGATTTTTAAATAATACAGAACTCTAAATATGGTTTTTATGATTAAAATATCTGTTTTTCGAGTATTCAGATTACTCTTCAATAAGGAAATCAAGCGAATTAAACTATTATATATATTATTCTTATTATGATTTAAATACCAAAGACCGACTAAATAGAATCAATTTTAAACTTGCAGGATCTCTTTTTACGCAGACCCCCAAAAGTAGGCAATGATTCGTTCATAAAAATGATTTTCTTTATTTTAAGCTCTGTATTTCAGGAGATTTATTGTGACTTAATCTGAGATATATAAACTAATAGATATTAGGTAAAAATTAAAGGACTATAGGAATATTAGTTGCTGCCATTAGTTGGTCCCAGCTTAGTTTCCTTTTTCCCGCAGTGCACCGCCTCTTTGCCTTTGATTGTGCTTCTGTTTCTGGCTCGGGTGCGCACATTCGTCTCTCCTTGCGAGTTTTCTGTATTTGAATGCATAGCCTGTGCTCGGACCGTCCTCCGTCTCCGACTTGCCACTTCCCACCCCCTGCGCCCATCACCATCAGGACTGCTGCCATCTCCATCTCCATCGGCGCGCTCCGGTCCTGCCCACCACCCTTGTCCCAAACTCCGAACTCCGGGCCAACTCCTCCCCGCCGCTGCCAATCGTGCCCAAACATTAAGCTGTATGTATGGCTCGGAGGGTGGTTTTACCATTTTCTATATGTATCTGTGGGTCTATACCCATTGTATGGGATATAGTACTCATGCCCCGGTGTGTGTGTGTGCGAGAGTGAGTGTGGCATGCCGTTAGCTAACTTTCTTTCTCTATACTTTGGCTTGGGCTCCGCTTCGCTTTTCCCATTTCGGCTCTGTTTCCTTTTTTCTGTATTTTTTTTTTAATATTCACAATTGCCATTTCGGTAGTTTTCCTCCTCTGGGTGTGTGTGTGTATGTCTGAGCATGTCTGTGTGTGACATTATTATTATTACGAGCAGTTTTCGGTTGCCTGGCTTGTTCAACTTATTTATGCGCCCGGCCTTCCCTTAAGCGGATCCGTATCCGTATCCGTAGCCTACCCATGTCCCGCTCTTGACGGCAGGTCGTAAATTTGCGGCCCCTTATGCGCACGCACTTAAATACAATCATAATAATAATTGAAACAATTTACAAATTAAAAAGCCACAAATCTTGCCACCAAAAACTTGACAATACAATTAGAAGCGAAGCCCAAGAAAGTGGCCAAGCGCAAATCTACAGATCTAAATTTATCATGTGCTGCTCTTTTATGCGGCTCTTAAATGAACAATGAACGCAATTGGGGTCGCATCCACGGGGAGGCAATTGGAATATAATATCTTAATGCATTAATGGTCTTGTGTATTTTATTAATAAATTATTACTCTGTGTATTTTGGCTTGCAGCGCCCACAAATTGCACGTTTCCGGCCCGGTGGGAGGGCTCCTGGTTCCTGTCCGGCTATCAGCAATCCATACACATCAAGGGCTCACAGTTCAGCTATCGCGGCAGGTGTGCGGCCTCCGATGGTAACAAATATCTGATTGTCGACGAGTAAGTACCACGACTTCTCCCCTTGCGAACGACCCGCTAACAATATGTATATGCTAACATCTCAACCCGATACTCGCGACCCATAACGTTTTTTTTGTCAGAGGCTGTGGAAAATGAGATGTTCTGGTTTACATTTGCCACACACATCTCTATATATATTTACATATATTCTTTTACGCCGGTTCCTTTTGTCGAAGAGTACCTATAATTGAATAAGTTTTCATTTCTGACTGAGGAAAAGGTGTGTGTGTTCGGTAAACTGTGTTAAGGTAAGGCGGAGGACCCTCCGCACGAGCGGCAAAATGCAGCACTAACCTCATTAAAAAGGAGCCAGCTCAGCACAGTGGGATGAGAGTGGAATAGTGGTATGGAGTGGAGTGGAGGACTGAGACAACAGCGAAGCGTGAGCCGTGTCGAAGGAGTCGCGGAGACATACGTGCCCGTATATAGTAAAGGTACACGGAGATAAACTATAGTCTACGCTTATTTTAATAAGGAAAGGATAAACTCTTAAATCAATAGAGGAATTTTGGCCATTCATGTCATAATTGCTTATCCTATAGGGTTTTTGGTAATTTAATTTTATTAAGGCAATCTTCCGGTTAAGTCTTAACGTTCACATAAGGACCTTCTAGTACTGAGGTTGTCAGTTTGTCTTTTCGACAAATAAAAAACAACTTTCCTAAAATCCAGTTAAGGCGAACATTTACGTTTAGAATACAAACAAGAAAACAAACAATTAAGGAAATTGATTGTTAGTTTGTGGTTTCGACAAATATAACCTTTTTATCAGGAATAAATGGTAATGTAAGTTAGAGGAACTTTCCGTGGGTAATTTTAACCTTTAATTTAGTTTAAAGAAAAGCCTACATTGAAGCGTTGAGGTTGTTAGTCTTTGGATTTGAACAATTTTAACTTTTTACACCTTTCTTATTGTCTGACTATGACTGAAGTTTATAACAAATCTGGTGTACTAATGATAAGTTTGTTGATAAATTCAAGCGTTAGAAATAACCTATGGTTAATAACATTTGTACAGTTCGTATACCTTAAAAGAGTTGTTATAGCTCTAAAGTCTAGTTTCTCTCCGTGTACCACTGCACTCACACAAGCAGTCAAACCTGTCGTCAACGTTATCGCTGTTGTTGATGTTGCCGCTGCCTGCCAGCTGCTGTTCCTCCTGCTCCAGCTCTTGCCTCTCATCTCCCTCCTCCTGCTGCTGCTGTTCTTAACTTTTGCCTTTGAAACTGGTTTGAGTTGAGTTTGCTTGCCGCACTGGTCCTCTGGCCATGTCCTCCATCGTCTCCTTTCACATGGAGGGGCGCCACCTTAGAGGCGGCGCGGCGCGTTGCTCGTAATTCGGATGTTTGACAAGAGCGAGTCATGTACTGAGACAAAAAGCAGCCATCTATCTGTCTATCTATCTATGCCCCTTCACCCCTGAATATCGCCCAATAGATATATCCGTGTATGTGTTTGTGTACCCACTTGTGTTGTAAATGCTACTACTACTGGGCTACAAAGCCTAAAACTAAATCAAACTCCTACGTATCCACGTATTGTATTTTTAATTTAGAAAACTGCCTTTTGCATACTCTGTTCTCTGCCATTTTACCTTACTTAGCAACAGTTTTTGATGCTGTTCGTTTTCCTTCCTTATGCTTTTTTCATTTAAAACGATACGAAACGAAAGCCAAAGAAATTTAAGGAATATTGCTTTTTGTTCTACGACTACTTTTCCAGCCATTCCCTTTGCTTTGGGTCTGGCGTTCGTCCTTTTCTTTTGTTTTCCTTTCGTATGAATGTTTTTTAGTCGTAAAGAGCAATGAGAGAAACAATTAAAACCCTTTTAAGCTGCTTCCCTTAATGCGAAAAAGAGAGGAGTAAGAAGAACCCACAAAAAACAATAAACAAAAAGGATGCGAAACATTGAGTTACCCAAGTGGAGTTTATATTTTGAATTTTGCGTTTTGCCATGTTTATGCTTATAAATATTTAATAAACATATGAATAATCCTATCCGTAAGCTAAGTTTTTCCGTTGTAGCTGAAATGTGAAAATGTTTTTTGATTTTTCCACTGCTTTTCCTTACTCTCCATAAATATTATTGGACGTTTTTGCTCTGCGATGCCCGAAGGCGAAGGCGGGGATTAAGCTCGTATTTAATTCTGAGCCTGACCCGCCCCCTCCTCCGGCTTCCCATTTCGTATTCGTTATGTTCTGTACAATTTTTGTCGTATACCAATAATAAGTATCGTAAATATATCAAGTCCCCTTTACTATATATACCTAGGAAACTAAGAAACAAACAGAACCCCTACATCTAGCCTGAAATCACAAAGAAAAACCAAAAAATATAAATCAAACAATAACCCAAATGAAACTGTTTATTTTGATACGTTATCTACTTATATATACGAAAAAATATGTATTCCAAATATTTTTACATCACTTTTTAACAACATATATATTTTGTGAGTTTCTTGCGTTCTTAAGTGTACGTCCTTTGAGTTCTTTTCGATGATCATTTCATTATTTTAACTCGAAATAAAACATCAACCTAGTAATCGCTTTTCAATCGAAAATATAACAAATATAACTACTATACAACGTGAGTCCCTTCAGGACCTCTCTGGGATCATTTTTATGCCAGAGTAAATCGAAAATTCCTTCAAATAGGCCAAGGGGTTGCGCCTCAGTGTGTGTTCCTCCTTGTTTGTACCCGGTATATAGTATATATACATAAGATATTTGGTTCCGTTCACACACACAAAACACACGGAGGAGGGTCCTTCTGAATGCTCGGCCAAAGTCTTAGCCCTAGTTACCATCCGTTTTATTTGTCGATTGCCGCCAAGAAACCCGAAAACAAGCCAACAACACAACCCCACCACCGAACCAAACAAGAAAAAAGGAAATTCCAAACAGAAAACATGAATATTGTCATACCATTATACTCGAAACATATTTACAAGCTATACCCATATACCAAATACCATATGAAAAAAAAAACAAAACTACAAAACTTTTCGTTGCAACCCAAAAACTTTTTTAGGAAAGGATGTCATCGTTGCCTGGTTATCTATGAGAAGCATAAAAATGTGCTCCAATATAAAGAAAGTGAGTGCGAAGGTGATAGTATGTATATGCATCAGTCGAACCCATCTGCACTGGCGATGCGTAGCTCTAATAAACAAAGTGATCATAGGGGGGGAGCTCATCCCAATACGAACGGGCATTCAAGACTATCTTCATCGGATCAGTACATAATGAGATCCAATGACGATATGAATGATTGTAAGCATTAACTTTATATTTTTCTCTATATCTCTATCCTATCTATCTCTCTCTAAAATAAGTTATAAGCAAAAAAAAAAAAAAACAAAAAAAGCAAGCAAACTAAAATGATAAATACAAAGACTCTATCTCCTAACTCGCTATCTCAAAATACCAGTTATCTGTATGATTTTCGAACCTATTATTATTATTACATATATTTCGAAATGCTCCCTTAGTTAACCAACATGACTAACCTAACCTTATCATTTAAGCGCTATTTTCATTTCACTCAAAACGAGAATACAAAAGTTTTTCGTTCCGTCCAAAATGATCAACTGAAAAGCAAAGATGAAGAAACACGTTTTACTCTTTTTTGGAAGAATATATGAAAAAACACACACACAAAACAAACGCAGGATTTTGATTAGTAATTATTTCGGTATTTCACTTTAGGTTCTTAGATTCTCTTTGGTTTCATTCGAACTTTTCTTTCAGTTCTGTTTTTGGTTTCAGTTCTCGTATGATTTCAAATGCAACCTTTGGTTATTTATACAAAAAAACAAAAAAAAAAAAAAGAAACGAAACCAAACCAAACTTGTAAATAGTCTCAAACAACAATTACTCTGCATACGAAATGAATAAAAATAACTCTACTTTGTTTACGTTTGTCATGGCAAGGGTCCTCTCTCTACCTCTCTCTCTGTATATCTCGAACTCACCTCACTTTAATCAAGCAATCAACCTACCAACCAAGCAAATCAATCAATCAATCAATCAATCGACAACGAATAACCATTCAATCTATCAATCAACAAGAAGTACATATCTAACCGCAAAAAATATATATATAATCGACTAGAAAACCGATAACAAAAGCCAAAAATCAACTGTATATTTCCCCTAAATACAAACACACGTTGCAAATAATCCTGAAACAGGTTACAACTCAAACTACTCGTACCACCCACCACTATTAATATTACCTACTACCTAACGTTAGTGTCAATCCAATTAAGCCACTTAGTTGCGATTTTCAAGCGTATTAGCGGATTAGCAGATTAACCCGTCCCAACAGAGCAACCAATTAGAGCCAAACTGAAACTGAAACCGAAATCGAGGGCCACAGCAAGTGCATAGGTCTAGCCGATAGAAAGAAAACCAATCTGCCGGGCCTTCCTTAATTCTAATTCAAATTCTAATTGAAATTCTAACTGAAATAAAGGCAAATTCCCCAACCAATCGAATCGGAAGGAAGAGAAAAAGTAAAACAGGAAACTAGAGCTGGTTAAGCATCGATATTGATCGATTTAAATTCGATTCTTGCGGAAACTTCGATTCTTTGCCAGCTCTACAGGAAACTATAAACAGTTTTAGTTACGAACTTTTCGTTTCTCTCGTTTTCAGTTTGGTTTCCTCTTTGGTTCTGTGCATTCTTTTCGTTTCACCTTAACTGTAAATAATTAAAACAAATCGAAAAACAAATTGTGTAAATATATAAAAAGTTACGATAAAAGAAACAAAAACGAGACATGAGACTGCAAAAAATAATAACGAATTGTTTGTTCCATATGTATTTTTTATTACGAAACAATTACATATATCTAAATATATAGCCATATATATTTGCAAACTCTATTCAATATTTATATATGATATGTATATTTTCCTTACTTCAACATTTTCAACAACAACAGCAACAAGAACTGTCCAAAAAAACCTACTAAAAACCAAAACCCAAGCTAAAACTAAAACTAAAACTAAAACTAAGTCTAGAGCTACAAATCAATTTGGAGCAATTCAAAGTTTAAACACGTGTGTGTGAAGAGTGTGTGTTTGCCTTGTTTGATTCAAATATCGAGAGATGAATAATAACAAACACACCGAGGTGTGTGCACACACATGAGAAATTTGATTGGATTTTGGTTTTGAAATTTGCATATTTGAAGTTTTCGTAAATTTTTAACAGCCGCAGCTATATACGTTCTTGTACAGTTCGTTTCGCGTTTGTTCCCATTTGTATAGTTCGTTCTGTATAGCAAACAACAAACCGAACCCCAAATGAGCACCCACACACTTTTGTATTTACAAAACAAACTTGTATTTAGTTGCGACCCAGAGATGCGACCCATCCACTCATCTGTAAATAAATCTCTCACCTCCAATCATGACAAAAACCCAAAGACCAACACACCGGACAGAGGTACGAGTATTGTAAAGTCTTGAACCAGTTTTCATTTCCCCAGGCCCATTCAAATCTCTGACGGCAGACGCGGCGGGCACCACACTGGGATATACACTCTGGGATAGAGCCAGTGGATTGTATTTCCAATAAGTTCTAGTACATACTTTCAAGAGCGGCCGGAGAATTATTGCCCAAGTTTGTTCCTCCTTTTTATTTTTCGCTTTATCGGGTTTCACATTCACACAGGGTTGTGCCCCATGATTTATTTATAGGTCGGAGGGGGCGGAGGGCGGAGTAAATGAAAATGGAAATTGGAAACTTGACACCGAGCGTCGAGCAGCGAGTGCCAAAGCATTTCCCCAATGTCTCGCAGGGATCCAAACTTATTTGTGTCGATGTAACTCCTATCTCAAAGTATAGACCGCTCGCAAAAACACATTTATTCGCATCCATAATATGCTGTTAATTGCTGTAATCCGCTTAGTTCTTAATCAGGTAGCGAGCCTCCTCCAGAGCTCCGACTGCACCTAATTACCAGTGGAAATAGCCAAGAGAGAGGGCGCAATTAAGACTCTGAATGGAAGAGTATATAGCATAGCAGGTTGCACATAATGCAGTGGTCGTAAGTACCAACACCCAACGACCCTCGACCTTCTTACATACTCACTTCAGTGCTCAGTCATGGCAACGGATTCCGGGATCCGTCCGGACACGCATAGAAATGTAAATTCATTATTTATTATTTGTTTGCCTCAATAGAAATCAAATTAGTTTAAGTGGCGAGCTCTCTTGGCCCACAGCGCAGTCAGACAGTTGGCCCCGCATTTGAAAAACGCCAGTCCTGGGCCACGCCCACCCGTCTCCTGCTGCTACTCCTCCCTGGCTTCACAATTTGATATTTTCCACTTGATATTGCCGAGCTTCAGTCCGACTGACTGTCTGACTGTTTGACTGGCTGTCTTGGCCGCCTCACAGCCCGAAAGCCCGACTGACTGCCTGGCTGCCTCGTATTGCTGCTGGCTGGCTGCCTGCCTTCCTTTTTTCCTTGATTTGATTTTGTTTAAATATTAAACGAGAGTTTTAGGTCTCATTTATAATTCAAGAGCCTTCAGGGCCGTAAAACTGATGGCGGGGGCGGAGCTGAGTTCGTTTTGATTAGCAGACCGTAAAACAATGGTATCAATAGTACAATGGAATTGCGTGCGTGTGTGCATGTTCTTTATTAAATCATTATTTGTTTAGATTGTCACACAAGCACACACGGCAAGCACTCGGCACACACACAACACAACGAAGCACAACCTACTCGTACAAGATTTAATTTCAGTTTTGGATAAAAGAGCAAGCCCTTCCGGCGCTGAAAATGCCGAGTAAGAGCTCATCCAACACAAATAGTAGAAGCAATTTTAATGCGCTTTAAATTGAGATTTTCAGCAACGGCATAATAAAGTTGCTTTCAATTACGATACTTTCATTTCAGTCATTTTTATGGCCCACACACAGAACAGGCACACACCACACACAGAGTGTGTGCACACCAACAATGGCAGTGACAGTGGCGAATGGCAGGCAGTAATTGGACTTAGACAGTCGACAGTTTCAATTACTGAAAACTTGTACACATATGGGATTAGCAGGGAAAAGCCTTGTTAATTGGTCTACAGCTAATGTAGTGTCGTTTTCACTCGTGTCGGGCATCAAAGGATATGCAAGGATATTCCCCCGCACACACCAACTTGTACAAATGCACACAATTGGCCAGAATAATAGGTGCTTTGTTTTAGAAACTCCAAGAGGCAAATGCCTTTACAAGTTTATAGGATTAGTGATGGCCAAAAGTCAAATTTATCGATTATTAAATCGGAATATTAATTGAATCCATGATATTATTAATCGCAATTAATCGAAGAATATTCAAGCAGTAGAAGAACATAACTTTTTTTGAAAATGAATTTATTAATTAATTATATATTATTATAATTTTTAACATACACTTATGGTAATATACAACATCTACAGAATACTTATGGTCTAGAATTTGCGCTGAAATGTCGCGATTATTTTCCTGTATAATCGATTGGTGAAGCATCTAATTGAAATCAATTTTTCCATATAAGTTAGCTAAGCATATTTGGGTATTTAAAGGCTTAAATAAATAAAAGAATTTAAGTCATCTGAAAATCCCCAAAACTAAAATCATAAATGAAGCAATGGTGTTCTGGTCTACATTCATACATTTAAAAACTGTTACAAATTTAATCCACTTCGTGATGGTCTTGAGTGTGCGTCGAAGTAGTAAAGTGTGTGCAAACGAGCTGCCAATCAAATGTAAGAGCCACTCCTGTTGCCGCCCCGAAACCTTCGATTCATTGGCATCAATAATAATCCGATGCGAGCCATCCGAAGCTATTGCCTACTTCGGGGCGTTTGCAAACTGCCATTTAAATTGCATTTTCGAGTAGAAACTACTACTATAGTACTAGTACGAGTATCACTGGCCACTCGAGTACCTGCCACGCCCCGACCGGCTGCCCACCTTAATTATGTTTACGGCTTTTTTATTTAAGCCAGAGCGCACTTTTAGCCAGGCATTTTGTGTAGCGTTTGACGGGCCGCCAGTCAGAATTTGCATACCAATTTTCACTACCAGAGCAACCTTCCACTTCACTTGCAAAAAAGCGAAGGAAATAAAAAAAGAAAACAGGGAGGAGAGAACTATAACCTAGACTGGGGTGATGGGCACTCAATGAAGGCCAGGCAGCAGCGTTTTAATTGCAGAGCGGCGCAGTGTAGGCGGTAAATAAAAATAATTAAAATAATTAAGCAAAACTACGACGGCATCCGAGCACTCACCTTTTTTCGAGGGGCCGCCCCCTTCTTGAGTCCTCTCGGTTTTATTTTGTGGAAATATTTTCATCGTTAATTTTTCGCAGACCTGCCATGTTTTTCGGGGATTTTTATTATGAGTTTATCTGGTTATTTTTTTGTTGGGACCCTCTTTTCCCCAGCCGGCGCGTCGCACACTCGCATTCTTTTCGCCCTCATAATTTCCTTGATATTATTTGGTGTTATAACATAACGCGGGACATGCTTTGGCCAATTTCGGAACAAGCATATTTAAATTTAATCAAATGTCGGTAAAAATGTTTGCCATGCCAAGCCAAAGAGAGGCAAAAAAAAGGAAAAAATGAGGAAAAAATCATCATCAACAATAACAACACGCACACACATAGCAGGGCATTGCCATTCCATCGTGGGTCTAAGTGGGTGTGGGGTGTGGGCCTGGGTGTGGGTATAGGTATGGGTATGGGCGTGGGTGTGGACTTGGGTGTGCGTGTGTTTGGGTGTTTCTGGAGGGGAGTCGTGCGAGCTTCAACCTGTGCGACTGGGTAATTTGTTAGCCAAAACCAGGAGGTGGCGGCACAGGAACCCAGCCTAGTCCGACACCGACGTTTATTTTATTTTATATAGTTTTTGGCATTTTCATGCGCCCACTGTTGTTCCGTTTTCTCCTTTTTCCGCCTTTTTTCTCCTCTTTTTTCCCCCTGCGTGAGCTGGTACAGTTTTCGCAGCATATATATGTATGTATATGTTGGGGCATAAAAACTTATTTACCTAGGGACACCCTGGAACAGAGCCGGATTCCGATTCCGGGGCGATTCCATGGCGTCGGGCATCGGGCGTCGGGCGCCCGGGGTGTCAACCAATTTCGAGTGCTGCTTCCCCGGGTCCTGGCCTGCGCTCCTGGCCACGGTGTGTGTGCTGTTGCCAATTGTTGTTTTTCCTACCTTACATACACATATACATTCAAATATATATGTATATATATTTATTTTTCACATTGCCATTTTCATTTCAATTCATTTCATTTATTTATGCAATATTTTATGTGCTCATTCATTTTTTGCCCGTTTTGGTTGTCGTCGTCCCCGTTTGTTCTATTAATTTGTTGTCGCTCCGGCTCCGGTCCTGGCTCCGACTCCGCTCTTCCGTGCTCCTTGCTCCTGGGTCCCCGGCATGTCCACGCTTCTATTCAGTCTGTGTTCCATTTTGGCCCGGTTATTTGCCATCCGTCGCGGTTCCATTGTCAATTTCGTGGATACACGTCCGTCTATATATATTTGTATATATAATAGATGAGAATAGAGTATTGTATATATTATATAGGCATAAAGTCGTGCCATAAACCTCATTCGTCTTAATTTGTATGTCTTGTTTTTGTTACGGTTACGGTTAGGTTCTGTGTTTTGTTGATACTTATTTATTATTTTTATGCTCTGCTCACTTATCTGGCTCAGTCCCGGGTCTCGTGTCCCGTGTCCTGTGTCCTGGTCGCGTGTCTGTCAGTCCCCCCTTGCCGCTCGATTATTGGGGAGTGCGTAGAGAGCTGCATTAACTAGATTCTACCTGGTTAAACAATAAATACTCACTCGTAGCCACATAAAGTAATCATCATCAGCAGCAGCAGCAACAGTAGCAGAAAATTATGAAGCAGCAGAGGCGGCTACGACTCTTAGAACCACAAATGTGGTTCGTACTTATGAACAAAATGACAAAATCACACACAACGCTGTAAATAAAGGTCCAATTATTCCATATATTCTCTTGTACAGATATTTAATTGTGTTTGTTTGTTGGTACATACATACTTACATACATATTTACTACCGATTGATTTCAATTTTCCGTTTACTTTCTGAGATACTGTTCGTTGTCACCAATTGAGACGCTTTGACTTTTGTTTTTTGAATATTATATATAACTCTTTGTATTTGTACATGATTATGATTATTAATGTTTATAATTAATCCACTGCTAACAAAAAATCATCAACTTTGTACAGTAAAACCATGAGCGAGCGAAAATAATAAATTAAAAAACCAAAGAATTAACCCAAAAAAAAAAAAAACAAAATATAATCTAGAGCTTCGGCTCTGGACGAAGCTGAACGTAGGATTTCCAAGATTTGGTAGCGGTGCATGACGATATGTACATAAACACACACTTGTAATATATGAACCCCTAACCTACCTATAAGTTTTTGCCATTGTTTATCCTCACTTGAAACCTCCAATTTTGACTGTGATCCGAGCGAACGGTTTGTAAATCTCTCATCCTTTTTATGGTTAATAATCACCTCTTTTCGGAATAATAATGATTCTTTGCCTTGTTTTATATCCTAATCAGATCTAAAGTCTACCAAAGTTCTTGGAAATCGTACAACCCCAATGCCCATTCCATTTCAAAAAGAATGCCTTTCAAATTTCGCTTTAAAAACGGTCTGTTGAGTTTCTTCAGTTGTCCGATCCCCCAAAAAAGCACCCAACAACAACCATCGCCACCGCACCCCATATATCCATCCCGCCACAGAAACCCCTACCTTTCACCTACCACTCCCTCTCGCTTTTGATTTCCGTTTTCGCTTTAGTGATGAAAAATAATAATAAAAAAAAGATTTAAATACAGGAAAATTCATTTGTTTCCCCAAGGAGCCTATGAAAGCGAATTCGAGACACATTTTTGTATAGAACGCCCTGCGCTCATTACTTTTACTTACTCTCTGTCATACTTTGTTTTCTAATTCAATTTCGTGAACGTCAAAAACAGAAAGGATTTCAGCTAAATTTTGTGCTCCTTTATGCACATGCCTATGAGAAAAACGAAGCACAATAAAAAAATACATGAAAATGAAAATGAAAAAGAAAAAGAAAAGTGATATATATTTAGCAACAAATATATATTGTATATATACAGCTTTGTGTATATGATGATGAAATGTTGGGATGGGCTGCCCGGTGACCGCTAGTATAATTGTCTCTCATTTATCAATTACTTATTGTACTTTCTTCTTACTACATTCTACCTAACCTAACAACCTACTACTTACTACTTTACCTTACTACTTACTACCCTACTACTTACTACTATTCGTACTACTATTTGCTCTATGGGTTCACCATTACTCTGTGTTGTTCTCTCTTCCTTTCCCGTGTGTGTCCGTGTTTGTGTCCCTTCAGTTGGTATCCTCTTCCTTTGTCTTTGTTTTGGTTTCTTTTGAGTTCAGTTGCCTTCTCGTCGTTTAATTAGTTTTTATTCAGTGTTTCGGTTATAAGTACGAGTACGTACCCCAAAAACCCCGTTCCCGTTCAATGTACCACGTACGATGTACATACATGTGTGTAATTTAATTAATGTAATTTTAACATGAAACTCAACAATTTCTGCTCTCTCGGTTACTCATAAGTTACAATTGTGTCGTTTGTTCGTTCGTTCGTTCGTTGGTTGAATATCCTGTGTTCCTCCTTCTTTCTAGCTCTCTGTGTGTGTCTCTCTCATTTATCATTGTGTTGTGCGTGTGTGTTAGAATGTTTTGGGCCACTCTACTAACTGTAATTTAGCCCGGCTATCTAATTTAACTCTGCGCTTAACGGTCGCTGCGACCTAAAAAAAGAAACGAAATATAAAACCTAAACCCAAACCGAATACCGAAAAACAAACTGCAAAAGTATTATAATTTATTTTCCATTTTTTCCCTTTCGGTTCTTTTTCCATGTCTGCGATGTGTCGTTTTTTGCCTTGTCATGATATACTCCTATATATGCTACAAACGCTTCTCCGTAGTATTTGACCATTACACACAATCAACACCCCTCCCCAAACACAACACAGGACACACGACACTCAAACGCTCACGTAATGCCACGCCCACCACGACACCACCTTTGTTTTGTGCCTTGTATAACTCATAAAGTGTAGTTGCTACTTAATTACAATCATTACTCAAAAGCGCCACAAGGCCGGGTCCCCCATTGCCCACACACATGTGTGTGTATCCCCCTATCCTGCATATCCTTTTGCCTCTTTACACCAAACACCAAACACTCACCTACATAATTGGTATTACTTTTTCGTTCCCCATAATTTGTACCTCTTTTTGCGACTACTCTGCGTATGCCTGTTTTTGAGTTATACTTGCTGTAGCCTTGCTGTATTGCTAAAGAAACAAACTGAAACCGAAACAGTTCAATTTGTTGAAAAAACTGTTTAACCAAAAACCAAATAAATACGAAACCAAATACGTTTGTTGTGTGCCTTTTTAGCTGTAAACATTTTTGTAATGTTGAGAACAATGCCTGAATGTGTTTTATGTATATATTAAACCATATCTGCTTCTGTTGGCCTACATGCCAATACGAAATGGATTTTAGTTACAATTACCTTTTAACAACAACTCTACAACTTTAACCAGTAGCCTTAAAAAAAGATACGAAAAAAGAGAGGACCCTTTACCAAAAAAAAAAAAAAAAGAAAACAAAACAAAAAGAACGTACTTATATGTGCCACATACACATATAACTCTCGCGTTTGCCATAAAAACAGAAACCACCGAATACCCAATTTATTCATCATGAGTAAATGTTTGTTATTATTTTTTAGTTAAGTTCAAATGTTATGCTTGCTCTAGCAACAAATACCTTATATACGGCCCTGCCCGGGCACTAACATTATTTTACAACCGTAACAACCCGTGTTTCTCAACCCGATCCCCGGAACCATAACCCCTGATTCCCATCCCATCCCGTGTGCTTCTGCTCGAAGAGCCGGAAGAACAAGATGAACCAAGTGTGTGTTTTTGCTTTTCGGTTCTTTATTTTCGAACGTGTCGTGCCTTTCAGTTCAGTTTACAACACAGAAGTTGGGCAGTGTAGTTCCACACACGGCCCAAGGAAATGCCGCTGAAAAAAATGAAAAACTCTTGTCTTTAAGTTATTTCTGTGAACGTCATAAGTCTTTGGTTTGTTCTCCTTACCGCCTTCAGTTTGTTTGCTTTTTTTCCTGTTTTCCTTGTATTTTTTCTGGAACTTACATACTTATCTTACTTATGTATTGTACTTACCGCTGCTTTTTACACATTTCCACAGAAATTGTTGTTGTTTCTGCTCCAGTCGGTGGTGCCGCACTTGAGGCTGGAAGCTCTGCTCTGGGGCCGTGACCGCAGCAACTTGCAACACGCAACAGTCGCCGCGACGCTCAGCTTGCGACATTTCTGCTGATTTAAAGCTTCATTTCGTCATTTATTTGCGCAATTTTCTCCCCGGACCATCAGCATCAGCGCGGCCACTTAATTAAACAAATTTCTGTGCAATTTAAATGGCATGCTTGGGCGATGGCCCTGGGATGGAGGAAGAATTCCCAGCCAGTCAGCGAGCAGGCAGCTTCCAGTGCGGCACTCAACTGAAATACAATGAAAAAATATACATTTTTTGGAAATTCCTAGCCCTTTGTAGATTTGATTTTCCTTTCCACCTTGTCGTATACCTTACTTTAATGTGTTGCTACTACCTACTACTATTTACTATTCCCACTTAACCTTACTACTTTCTACTACTATATACTGCTACTACTACCCTCTACCACCACCACTACTACTATGTACTACTACTTTTTCCTACTTCTATGTGTTCTGTGTTCTCCTCTACAAGACAACATCATTTGCGATTTGCATTAATTGAATTTTTATTTGTGCTTTTAAAATAATCATGTCCCCCAGACTTTTGCAAGGGCCGTGAGACTTTACAGAATCTCTGCGACCAAATCCCGGGCGATGCCCTGCTCTACTCGCTTTTCCGGGAGAGCGCCGAGCCGGTCAAGTGTCCGCTGAAGGGTGAGTGTTGCAAGCAACGAACTTGGAGTGCAGTTCAGGGACCCGGGGATCTTACTCATCTACACTCTGTTCCCATTGCAGGCCCCTTCATCTTCACGTATAATCGTGGCCATGGGGAGTGCAAGTCGCCGGTGTCCAACATTGAGAGCTGCACGGAGGAGAGTCGCCTCCTACTGAGCTTCCAGGCCTGTCCCGATGTCCAGGGCACCGAGAGTACGGGTAAGTCTCGCCAGTGACAATGACTCAACATCGCTCCTTGGTGGAGCTGAAGGCGAACATCCTTCCTAACTTCCGTTCTTCCTTCCGTCCTTCGTCGCAGTCGAGGAGCTGACATGCCTGGCGACCTGGAAGGATGGCAACTCACGCTACTTGGTGGGCCTGGTCTCGCACCATCATGCCATTTCGAACGAGGAGCGCTATCGCTGCTTTGTCTACGAGAAAATCTCCTCGCTTATGGGTAAGCAGAAGCAGCCAAGCCGGGCCAAGCCAGCCCTCGGGCAAACAGGATGAAACTTTTGTTTGAGTCCTAATACCCATGCACATTCGTAACCTTTGCAGGCGGCCCCAGCATGCTCAGCTCGAAGGATGCCGAATATAAGCTGGCCCAATCCGGCGACGCCACTTGCAATGGCTTAGACAGTGCCGAGGTAAGCATTTTCTAGAAGCCCCAATTCAACACACAGCCCTATGCCCGATTACCCATTCCCATGGCCCGATTTTCAGCTACCCCCTCCTGGTGAGCACCTGTCATTTTCACTTAATTGCACTCAGAAAAAAAATGTTTTCCAAAATTGTTGTTAAAATCAGGCTAGCGCTTTTGGCCTCACCTTCTCTGTAATGGTGGATCTTAGACGGTAAAAAGTTTACAAGTTCGTGGCCAGGCTTACCTTTCTCTTTGATCTAGAGGGTCATGTAGTTTTTTTGTTTATCCTTTGGTCTTTGAATCCTGGTAGATTTTTTTTTCGGTGAAAAACCTAAAGATGAAGCAAGAGCCGAGCAATGTTTGGACTACTTGCACCCAAGTTTAATCGAGACATGTCAGTCTGTCTGTGTCAGCGCAGAGGAAGTTTTTCAGTTTAAATCTACACAACCAGAATTTCTTGCCAGAGGTTTGAGTTTATCTGTTAAAAGAACGAACCGGGTTATCTTACGGCTGTGCAATTTCTGATGTAGTATGTTCTTAGAAATTTAAATGGGTATTTTATATTTTTCTTTAGTTTTTTCTGACTGTGCAGAACCTCCCACCCTACCTAGCGCCTGCCAAAGGCAAAACTACAAATTGAACTAACTAACTCCCATGTCCATAGGTTGGCTCACGTATCATGTCGCTGCGAAAACCGCCAGTAGCCGAGCGCTGCGACTTCCCGGCCTGGTTCAAAGGTCCACGCCACTGGCATGCCCTCATGGGCAATGCCGTCTACAATTATCATTCCAAGTGAGTAGCAAATAGGCCTGCGGCCTGAGGTTGTCACTCAGCCCAAACTGAACCGTTGCCGACGATTCTTTGCAGCGACGGGTCCGTGCACATTATTAAGCCCAACGGCTATATGGAGACACGTGCGCTGTGCGAGCAGATAAATAAACAGACCTCGACCGAAATGATGGCCGTGGTGCACTACACGACCGGGTGGTAAGTGGCCCTAAAATTGAAAACCTCTCCGTTCCCCGTTCTCATGTTCACCACTCCAATTCAATGTTCGCTCCATTTCGCACCCCGCAGCCAATCGGGATTCATGTGCATGATGTTCTACCGCCGGGACACGTTCGTCATCGAGATACAGACGGGCAAGCCGGCCATTCGCCTGGAGGACGCCTGTGCACCGGACCACTTTGACATTAATAAGATGTCCTACATTACCTTGCTGGGTAAGGATGCACCAGCCACTGCACTCCACTCTGAGTCGTATTAAGCCTTTGTTTTATTACGCTTTTTAGCGAGCAACCCCGACCTGGCCATGTGTCCAATGGAGGGCATCTATACGTTGCGCGGCGCCATCGGGCCGCCGTATCTGGCCACGCGCCACAAGCGCAATCACAACGGCAAGTCCCATTTGGGCCACGGACATCATCACCACGAGAGCGCTGACTCCGGCAGTTTCGGTCATAAAGGGTACGTCAGCGACATTGGTCCCCGTTTACCTCTGGCATTTGTCAATCTATTTCGGTGGTTACAGGCACAGTTCGCTGAGTTTCCGGAATGCAGAGCGAATGGAGCGCGGCTCGTGGCATGCCAACACTCGAGGCCTGCCTGTTCGCAGTCGTCGCGATGCGCCCAAGGATCCGCAAGTGGAGGAGAAGCAGCAACAGCAGCAGCAGGCCTTGGTCCTGGAAAGGACCAATAGCAGTGATACGAGCGTGGGCTTTGTGGCCACACGGAATCGACGGGACGTACCCGGCTGTGTGCCCAACTACAGTGCCCAGCGCCAGCTCTGGATCGGATGTACCGCGGAGAACTTGATCGACGTCAGTCCGCTGTGCAGCGTGGACGGAGAAGAGGGTAAGTAGCGCTACTTTTGCTATAAAAAAGTTATATGTGTAACTAACTGTTGGTAAACTTTATCAGAATACTCCTGTCATGGGTCGTGGAGCGAAAACAGCACCTTCTATGTGATCGCTCGCCACAAGGGCAGCAAGCACGGCGTGTGTCTCACATACCGACCCACTGAGGGCACAGCTGCCAAGTTGGTAGTGGGCGACGCCTGTTATCGGGGCACCCAGAAGCCGCCCGAGCATCACTTGGTTGCCAACCTATCCGTTTTGGGTGAGTCGAACCTCGAATTTGGCGTGTAAAACAGGTAACCTAACTCTATCATCATATCTTTCTTCAGGCAAATGCGGCGAGACTAGTTCGAGTGCAGCCCAGACGCACCGGCTGGCCGATTGGTTTCTCCTTGTGGCGATACTGACCACATGGCTCCACCTGCACAGCTGAGGGGCTACGGGCAGGAAGAACAGCAGCTCTGGATAGGCAGCTAGACGAGCGTGACAAGCCAAAGCGCAATCACTAATTCCCTAATGAAACCAAATCCCATTATGATCATGTATACAAGACACATCACAAGACTTATTGTATATTTCGTGTAGTATGTGTAAGGCTTATCGAACCTCCTCGCAAGGGTTTGGCTGTATATAATGTATTGTTTTTTTCTTATTACTGCTACACACTTTTGTTTAGTTCTAAGTGCTTTAAAAATAAACAAGATTCGATATAAATTAAGATGAGCAGAAGCAGGAGCAGGAGCCCACACAATATGGAAAATGGTTTGCAATACAGCCTTAGATCAGCGCTATTTGTATTAGGCCTAGTTAAACGCGTCTATTACTAAAAGTAGCGCTACTATTGATGCAAATAGGCAAAAATGCTATTTATTTATAGTACGATTACACATTAAGCATCATCGAAAGCATAAGAAACAAGCAAAGCAGAAGAAAGACATCAGAACTATACGAATACAAGCTAAAAGCTTTTTCGTTTTGTTTTCTTTTGAAATCATCTTGTAGTGTGTATTTTGTATATCATTTCAAAAATGTTTCCTAATGATCACAGAACGAAGACAACAGTTTAAACTACATACATATATGGAAATACGAAGCGCGATATGCATTCGAACGGTGGTTCGTTTTCGCGATTTCGCTTTCAAAATGTACAAACAAGCTAAGGCCGAGAGCGTCTCGGCCATACGATAATTATAAAGCTGTCGTGGCAGCATACAGCAAACCCCTACATAGTTGGCATAAATATACAATATATTTTTATGTACAAACGACGCAAAGCAGTACATACGTTCATACGAAGTATATACATACTTACAAATAATGGATAACGTTTTGCATAGGATCGCATTGGTTTCATAATACATAATTAATACCTTGCAAAGTACGCGTATATTGTATGATTCATTATAATAGTTATACATACATACATATACATATATGCTGACAACCATACATACATAGACACGTAAGGAACTGTGAGGAATTCGAGCAACTTTGATAAGTAGAGGCACACACCACTTTCATAATCAATCAACTAACTGCGTAAGACACAACCAACAAACAACTCATAACTCAACCAAACAAACAAACGAATAAAAGACAGAGGACAGTGTCGGATTAGCGAAGCAGCGAAGGATGCTAAAATAATTAGAGTGTTTAAGACAATTAAGCGGTGATATAGGTCTAGAATAAACAACAACTGAGTGTGTTAGTCTCTTATGAAAGCACAACAACTGCAGGAGCAGAGGATACATATATAGCACCAACATCTGCTAGAGTGTGAATGAGGAATTAATGATGATCAAGTGTGTATTCAAAGGATTTCAAAAACTAGCATTTTTCTCTCGAAGTACATAGTAGGATCCCAAGGAAGCATTTTTGCCTAAAATTCCAGAAAACATAAGCGAACGAATAACGACGATTATCGAGTAACGTGTAACCGTAATTAAGGAGTAACGAGAGAGAGACATAGAGACCCCTTCAAGGCAACTAGTCAAAATTTATGAAGCGTAACTTTGAGTTCCATGTAAATAGCGAATGTAATGCGAATTGAGCGAACGAATCGTTGGCGTACCGGTGTGTATACATATGTAACTAATTGCTAGTTAGCTAAAGGACAAAAGGATGGGTACTAGGAAACCGACGACTCGGGCAGGACGCTCACGAACATGCACGGTGGGCGTACAGAGCAGTAGGGGTTACTTTCTAAGGACTATGTATAACATTCAGCAAACACTTATATAGAAATACGATGATACGATGATCTATAAACTTGGGCAGCAGGCAGGCGGAGATGGCAGACAGACACCACCCCATAGAACACACACTAGGCAACGTGGCCGCAACCGGAACTGGAACCAGAACCGGAACCGGATATGGCAATAGCAGCAGCACTCCATATCTTGGTGGGTCAGACAAATCAGCAAATCGTTATGTACAAAATGTACAATGATGATCGGACAGGCGGAGTAGCAGCAGCTGTGCTTCAGCATTTTTTTGAGTGTACCTCCTCTCTCTAAATAAGCATTTCCATTTGTTGTCAGCTTTTAAAAAAACTTAAATACGAGCATATTATATAATAAAGAAAGCATTTTAAAAAATAAAATCCGAAAGTCACGCACGACGAATTAATCGAGAAATATTGAATAATGCCTATGTACTTCAAGTCAGGGACAAGTTCGCAGCCCCAAGCCTATCCTCCAGCCAGCACTCGAAATCCGTTTGGTAGCCGCTTTGCTGGTTTATTTTGCAATTGTTAAACTGAGACACTCAACAACCCCATCACCAATCTCCCACCCACACTTCGATTTCTCCCGATTTCTGATGCAGCTCCAGAGCCAGCCTTAGTTGTCATCTTGAGTCATTGTCAAGAACCTTAGCGTGTTATCGATGTTCCCATAACGGTCTCCACAAAATGTATTCGAAATGTTTCTAAAAACGGCTAAGAAATTTAACGAAAAACAAAAAACTTAACAAATCCAAACCAAAACATAAACGTGCAACCATATTTTTGTAAATAGACGAAGCTACGCTTGAATTTTTATCCAATTTTTGTGTATGGCCAACTGCAGTCGACCGACTCTTACATATGTGTGATGGACGGCCAGGCCCAGGATGTGGGCGTGGCTGATCCATCTGAGTGTGAACGCTAAGCATTAGAGAAATAAGTGATTTTTATATTCAAAGCGATTTTATAAATCATTTTAATTGTCTATTTTAAAAGAGTGCAGCGCAAGCAGAAGAAAACGAAAGAAATTGAAGAAAAAATGATAGCCGTCGATTTAGTTCATGTGTGTGAAGAAAAATGTATGCAATTTTCGTCAATAATTGAATGTTTTGAATACTGTGTTCTAACCTTGTTTGGATTTGTTTTTTAAGCTAATATAAATACAAATACAAACTAATAAGAAATATATATTGAATGTGTTTTAATCTGAACAATTAGTTTTAATTGGGAATTTCATTTTATTTGAATATGGCAACCAAAGAGATTGGTGTTTGCTTTTTAAAACCGAACAAATAATATTAATATCGGATCTTTTATTTATTGCAAAATGGGGTACGTCATTTTTTAAGTTTTTACTTTTACAGATATTTAAGTTAGCTAAATTTATATAGTTTAGCGCCGTTTAAAAACTCAATAACGACAGTTTTTGGTTTTGTATTTTCTTTTTCTGCTAACTCATCTTACTTGCCTGTGGTACTCTTCGTTGGTATGTCTGATTCAGATACAATTTGAGATACTACAACCCTATAGCCTTTGTTTTTCCAAATTAAAAAATCAGCAGAAATACAATCGTTACTAAAATTTTAACATTTATTGGATTTTCTCATATGCAATGTAGATAGTTCTTAGAGATCAGTTGCTGCTTACAAGTTTTATGTAGGTACAAGACAATATAAACACAATAAAAGTTTCAATAAACGGAGAGCCGTACTTAGATATAGTAGTTATTGTTAAGATAAATCAATGAAGCATGAAATACGCAATACCAGGCATTCTTTAAAGAGTAGTCGCATATTCCTCGAGGCAGTTGCATCCCTCACCTGGGATAAGTCACATCGTTTAAGGGGATGGAACCATCATCTTTGGGTAGCCTCAGACGAAAATCTGAGGCTTACATGGCAGAGTGCTAAAGGAAGCTAAAGGAAGGAAGTTAAATATTCTGTAAATGTTAATAAAACTGCAAAAAAAGTCGTTTATTTGTCTTTATTTTCGAATGATGAAGTATTTTCTTGTCATCCTTCCAGGCTGACGTAGTAACATCCTTCTTGTTAGATTGGTAACATCCTTCTTTAGATGGGTCTTCTCAGTTTCGTCTTTGTTACAATGAATTGGTCATCATTGTAGGTTTGCATTGAAATTTCGTTCTCTTTGTTCATACATTTGGTGGGTGAGGTTATTTTTGGGGTAATTATATATATATATTGTTTTTTTTGGGGAAAACGTATTTCAGAGAAAAGAGCATCAGTAACCTCACCCGAAAATCTGATGCTTTTATTGTTCGTACGATGGAATTGAAAAAGGGTTGGAAGCTTTCAGAATCTATGGGATAGCGGTTTTACCAAATCAAGAAATTGAATGGTAAATTCCGCAGTATTACAAAATAATTAAAAACAAAAAAGTGAATATTAAAAAAAAATGTGTATGTGTACTATAATCCAAAAACGAAATCAGTTGAAAACGGATTTTTAATGGATTAATCACTACGCAATAGTTTCGAGCTCAAAAATATTCATACATAATTACTGACACCCGCATCCATACATAAATGACTAAAGCATTTCGTAAAACTATTCCTAGAATAATTCCAGCCCGATTTAAAACATTCATAATCAACCAGGGAAGTTCAGCATTAAAGGAAATATAAGCTGAGAAGATGGGGAACGCAGTTTAATATTGTAGGTAATAATTAACAAATAATGTAATGTTATTTTACGTTACAATTACCGTTTTGTAGGCATAGATTGAAAAATATATGTTGATGTCCAAATTCATCTTGTGCATGTGTATCAGGAATGGGATTATAGATGTTGTGCTTTCATTTGCCGGATCGGATTTGGTGAAATTTCCATACATTAAATATGTTAAAGGTAAATACCAAGAATCTTTGCAATCATCAATATACGGTTAAGAAAAAAGATTTTCGTTTTGATAGGATAGCATTAGCCACACTAAAGTCGAGAGATTAGAAGGAATAACTCACTCCGAAATGTTACTTTAAAGCCCAGTGGGATGCCATAATATATATTGCGGTACATTTTCTAGAGTAAGGAATTACGATTTTCAAGATGCTGATGTGACACATAGGATTTTTCGATTATTCAAGGTACTTTCATTGCCAAAGCATAACTCATTTTTCATTTCTGTTTGCATATAAATTAAATTGTATTGTTCTACTTAATTGGGAAGAACTTTTATTACAGTACAACAGGTTCATGCAACTGAAACGTGACTAAATAATATTTTTTATAATGTTGTCTTCAATGTGTATGGAATATCTTTTTCAGATAGATAATTCCTAAGATATTTCATATTAAATTAACAACCATTTGGGGTATTATAAAGCATTCATATACATATATCCTGCTAAGGGTACTGGTCTGTAGGTCCTTAATCCATGGTATTGAATGTACGATCCGTTCAATATGGATTATTTATTCGAAGTGATTTATTTGTTGGTGTGGAATCCAATTTTTACTACAGTTTATTGTAATGTTTAAATTATTGATCAGAATACTCATATTATATATAAGTTAAATAATGACGTCTATTTTTATTTCAGTTTAAAGATGAATGGTATTACATTTATAGGAGAGAATGTAGATGGTATATGCCATTTTTATGCATTTTAAGCATTTTTAGTTTGTATTTAAAAATAAATTAATGTTTTACAATTTAAATGGCATATAAAAGAAAACTATATAAATTCTTATTTGATCCGATGTAATGTTTTCTTGTTTTTAGTTTCAAATGAAATGCAGTCTTTGCAGTAAGTATTAACATTTCGACTCCTATAGGAGTGTGAACTTTTAATGTCGTGTTCTATTGCAGGCCTTATTGTTGATTTATGCAAAAGCATTTGTAGCAATTATGATTTTCGTGGTGTTATTCATTATTATTAGACAGGAAATTTATTGGATTGAAAATTGAGTCGCAGCAAATTGTAATAAAAAAAAGGTGGAAAAATCTTAAAAGCTAAAAAAACTTGATTTAAACATATAAAGAACAAAACAAATTAATGTTGAAGGCAAACAAATTTATTTTAAAAAGAATGTGTGTAAAGATTACCAATAGACGTCCAACATTTTTATATACCACAATATACAATTAAATAATGTTGTCCGTAGAATTCCCGTTACCTGTATCGTCAGGTAGCTAACATTGGTAAAAGTAGACAAGCTAGAGCCTCCAATTAGAGCCGAGCTTTTTTTACTCATTTCAATATAAAATATTTTTTCTTTTAATGGAAACGTCAAAATGTGTTTTTACGTATTTGCTTTAATATTTATCCGTAATTATGCTTTTTGTGTTAAAGTATCTCTTTTTTATTTTATATCCAAATTAATTTGTAACATGTTTACTTATTCCCATCTTCAAGATTTATATTGATTTTTTTTTAAATCAACTTTTCTTTCAGTAATAAATGGTATAATCATTTCAAAATTTTTTTTTAATTTGTATATATGTAGGTGAGCATATTTATTTATTGCACTGGAAGT
>JAEIHY010001029.1:0-13258 GCA_018904565.1 Drosophila tsacasi
TGGTTCAAGAGTTATGATTTTAGTAAACCCAAAGTATCTAAACTGCCACTGTGCGACGATTAACGCTTGGCTGAATTGACTCGAAAAGTGCCGGTCATAAATTACGAGGCAAAAACTGAAAAGCTTCTAATTTGGGTTAGTCTCGGTTCGGCTTGGGCCGGACTCGATCTGGGCCTTAGTATTGCCAGGGTGGCCGAGACAACCCCCGCACGGCTGTAAGTCGCCACCCTGCCGCATGCATGTCATGCAACCCGTCACGTCATACAGGCTGCCACTTTTTGTCCAGAGCATTATTATTAACTAGTTAGCGGCATGCAACTTGTTGGAACAGAGCCGCCCAATCCCAAATGCCTGCCAACTGAGCTTTCGCAAAGAATAGCAAAACCAACAACTGAAACAACAAATAACTGGTTGGGAGTTGGGAGCACTTAGAGAAATAAAGGGGATAAACGTTGCAATAAAGAGTCATTAATTCTATAATTATATAGGATCAAATTGATTCCCTATTGTTTATATACAGGATAAATGGATGTTATTTCTTAGATCCCTCATAAAATACGAGTACTGAGTCAAAAGAATGCACCTCCGACCTAATACAGTATGCAACTTTTTGTTCGGCATCCCCAGGCGAGTTGATTTAGCCAAACTGTTCATAGCTAAGGGAACATACGACTATACTAGTTATTAAACAAATTTCTTTGGTTTTGTACGTATAATAGGTTTCTTTTAATATATCCTTTACATCTAGTATGTAAATGCATAATGAATTATTTATTAATTCTAATATACATGAATAAATTAGATTTTGGATGCGTTGACAATTAAAATTATGTGAAAATATTAAGACTCAAGTAGTTGGAGCTATTCAACAGTTTTTCCTTCTTGTTAAATTAAAATTCAATGGTTCGTATTCCAACCAATTTAACTCTAAACATTTTTTAAGTACTCTAGTAGTCGAATAGCTTTTCTTTTATGTTAATTTATAGTTTATTGGTTCGTATTCTTACCAATTTCAGGCTAAAAATTCATTCTTGATTATTTTAAAATTTTTTAAATTAAATTAAGCGTACTTTAACAGAATGGCAACAATGTCAACCAATTTGTTTTTCTCAATGTGCGGTCTAGGTTCATTTGTTTTCCTTTGTGTATAAGACATCAATTGCTTCGAAGCGGGGAATAGGGGTTTTTGCATGTCGCCGGGCATTTATGATTAAGTGAGGTACATATTAATATTATCGTGCGACTCACCTGGTCTCTTTCAATGGCGAATTTTCTGCCAGACAGTTTGTATGCTAATTTGCGAGCTTAGGCCGCTTCACAATGGCCCACACACACAGGCGCACTCGCCTACCTACTCCGGACTCCTTTCCCTGCAACACTCTGGACTCCGTGGTTTATTTTACTGTTATTTTAATTTATGGCAATTTTATGCGAGTGCACAGCGTAGTTGGGAAGTTGAAAGCGAACACATAATAATAAAAGCGGAAACTATTGTATTAAGTGTTTGATTTATGGCTTAACTCAATTGTTTTATTTATGAGCCATTGCAGGCTCAGAACAGAGTCCATTGTTTGACGGCTGTTGATTTAAATTTCTATGCCAGGGTCAGAAATTCCACCGTGGCAGTGAGCCCTGTGACATTTCCACTCGGCTTTCAGTTAATTAGGCATTTATTCTACAGATTCTACCAACCAAGTCTAGCTTTTAATTATTTATGTTTGAATAACTATTAAGTTTAGCTTCCCTTTTAAGAGTTAGTCTTAAATAGAATTATAAATTGTATACGCAATATTTTCGACTCACCATTCGACGGGTGCACTAATCAGTGAGTCACACTAATTACTTTTTCTTTCCATTATGATCCGTCCTGTCATCATCATTCATCTTCCGCAGCAATTTTCTCACACTTTAAATTGACACATCGCCTCTGATAGATTAGATCCTGATGACTCGGCACTTATCTTATATAGATTCCCGACTTGTGTTTTTCTAGGCTTATGCGTACGTTTATTTTTGTATAGATAAAACCGAAAGAGAGAGAGACAGCCACGTGAGTGGATTTGCCCAAAGGGAAAGCAATTATTCAATGTCAAAGCGACATACGCACAAAAATATTTCATCAATTAATTATTCAACTTCATTTGCCACGTCGTAATATCTAAAGGAAAATACTTCTTGAAAATCCCTAGAATTTTTAGGATAAATGTAAAATATTAAACAGCGAAGAGAAAGCTCTTTTAAGGGGAATTTGAGGATCGTCTTAAAAGAATTTTGTAAGAGTTCATAAACTTGTATACTTCTACTTATAATTTTAAAATATAGTTTATATTCATTATATAAAAAACTCTCTTACTAAGTATTAGAAATTCTTTTTTGTGATCCAGTCAATTGCACCCACTAAAAATGACTTAATTTCTTTTATTCAAGCATTTCCCACAGTGAATATACCCGAACCCTGCACATCTTGAAGCGTAAGTGAGAGTGCACAAAATTTTATGAATTTCAGGCCTGAAGAGGGGCAGGGGGCCAAACACACAAATATGTGGCAACGTCATCAAAGTAATCAGGCGACGACGACGACTGTCTCTGTCACGGGAAAGAGCGATGGGGATGTGAAGGATACGTAGCGGGGACCCCCAAATGATTGCCTCCATGACATGGCAAGAGGCAAGTTTCCCCGGCGAGGGATAGGGGCAGGAGCAGGGCGCAACCCGGACCAACATCAGCGACATCATTTATCATCAACCTGCCTGTCACTCAACGGGCTCCCCGGCTCCGACGTTGGAAAAAAAAATGTACTACCACCGCATGCAAAGGACTCTGATGAGTTGCCTTTCCGTGGCTTTGTGTGTGTGCGTTATCCTTGGGTGCTGTCAAAAAATTATTATGCCTATTAATTTTACCATGCGGGCGTTGCCAGCACCCTCATTCCCTCAACCCCTCACCCCCTCAGGCCCTCAGGCCCTTGCCACGCTGTTTGGTGGTAAATTACACAACAGTCGGGAGAGGCAAAATAATTTTTGATGTTTGGCTTTTGGCAGCGCCAAGTGGGCGTGGCCGACAGTGTCTGTGTGTGCGAGTGTGTCGCTTAAGACATATTTTGCCTCATTCATTTGGCAGTAATTTATCCTGTCATGCTGTCATTATGCCAGCCAACAAAAAAATGCGTCGAGAGAAACGCCAACAACAAAGTGGGGAAGTTTGGGTAGCAGAAAAAATTATTTATTGAAAATGATTATGCACGAGGAATCGAGAAACGCTCCATAATCGCCGGAGGAGGGTGGAGGGAGCGGTATTGGGGTAGTTTCATTTTTGTTAATGATCCGCTGACGTCCTCGGACTGGGACGCATCGATCAAAAATCATTATGGCTTATTTGGAAAGGCACCGAAGTGATTACACCGAGAGAAGCTTTTCTTAAAGTTTAGTTTTTATTTTATTCTAAAATATTTAATATATAATATAACTTGATGCGATACATTTTTTTTCTTTACGTGGGGAAATTTAAATATAATTTATAGTTAGGATTATTATAATGTGCTTGACTATAAGCTATATTTTATTTATTATAATGTAGAAATATTTTCCTTAAAGCTAATATAAAATACGAATTTGAATATTTGAAAGTATTTTATTTGAGCTTCGAAAATATATCATTTAAAATTATAATTAATTTTTATTTAGGATTACAAAACTGCATAATATATAATAGTATATATAATACACAATATTAATAGAAATCTGAGAGAAATACTTTATTTTGATTTATTATTACAATTTCCAATCAATGAAAATAATAAGCAGTTACTTGATAAATAATTTTGTAAAATGTTTTTCAGCTAAATCCTTTTATAGAAATTACCTCCAGCGAAGTTACTCCAAATACAGGGTATCAATGGCCATTCCTCCTTTACCAAAAGTCCCTAGCTGATGTCTTTTCAATAACTAATCAATCTTGGCTTTGGCTCGATGTCAGCCCTGCACGCGATGACTTATTTCGGTTAGTGTTAGACCCTTCGCCCAAAAACAACTTTTTTGGGGGTTCGCCGGCCAGATGAGTGGGTGGCTTTTGGGTGGTTCTGGGGATTCGGGCTGAAAACACTGCAAAGCAAGTGCCAACTTTTTTGCTGTCGCCCATCAATCAGTCGAGATGGGGCGGTGGCCGGGGGACTAACAGTAAAAACGTAAGCTCGTGTCAGTCAGTCAGTCACCGGGTTGGAGGGAGCAAGCGGGCTGTGGGGGGCGACGGCGACCAAAGGGGCCGAGAGCTGATCAGTTTGAACTTTTGGCGTTGACAGCCGGAATACAAAATGCGGGCGAAATGTGTCGATACAAATCAGGCATGAAGGGCTTTATACATGAAAGATAAATTTGAAAGGGATAAGCGCCAAGTAAGCAGAAAAAAACTACAGGAAATACCCTGCAACTCATTGTTCTTTAAATCGATTACAATTTTATTTGGTAAATTAGAACTTTAGACGGTGAAAGCTTATATTATGCTAGAAAATACCGTATAGCTTGATTTATGCCAATATATAATACACTTTGCCGGACCTGAAGACGCTATGCAAAGTACCTTAAGGAAGTGTTTTCTATAAGGCTTCGAACCCGAAATTCTGTGCCCAGCCATGTTTTAAAATAAATGAAACACTTAATTACTCTGCAAGGGTAAACAAAACATTGCTAGCTTGAAGATAATCGTTTCTAAATAATTTAAATTAAATTATTTTTATGTCAAACGATCCTGACTGCCTTGCATTCCCTGTAAGTGCAGGGTATAACCGTTGTCGCGCTCGCCGCGCGTACAGTGTCTGACAATAAATAACCGCAACTTAAGCATATTGCGGTTAAAAGCAAGTCCTCTTTCTCCCTTTCTCCCCCTTTCTCTCTGCTCTCCGTCCCACTCCCTCCCGCTCAGTCACTCCCGGAGCTTGAGCCTGAGCCTGAGCTACTCCAGCACGGCGGGCATATTTCATTTTCGTGCTCCCAATTGTTTCGCCCTTGACAAATGGGCGAGAGCGAGCGAGAGCCAGAGACTGTGTGTGTGCAGAAGGCAAGTCATCAAAATAACAAATAACGACGACTACGAAAATTGATTGCACGTCATTAATTTTCATTTCAAATTACTTTGCCACTATATCATGGCTTATATGCAGGAGACCCCTTCGGAAGACTCAAATGCAAAACGCAGCCAAGTCAGGCCTATTACCTAGTTCATTGGTTTCATTTGCGACATGTTTTTAATAAAACTTTAAAGCTTATATTACACTTATATGTATTATTATTATTTATCTTTAAAATTTCAAAAAAGTTTTGAGTTATAAAATCAAGTCCAAATTTTATACACTTAAATCTACGTATCTTTCAGTTGGGGAAGTTTTAACATGTATGTATATACTCGTATATATGTATATTTACAAGAAAAGTCCTATAATCGACAGGGAAATCGAGTTCAATATTATATCGAAATATCGAGACATATCATGGAGTATTGAATTTCCTAGATATAGTACTTTATATATTCTTCTGTTTTTTTGATCATATCGAAAACGATTTTAGAACTAAATTCTTTATAATTTCTTATTCCTATTTCCAACAATAATATTTATTGCAATGTTTCTCTTTGGTAAACTTGACAACGGAACTTAAAACTATCGATTTATGTATCGGTCTTCCCATAAAAAATTGTTAGTATAGATTCTATAATTCTTACAGTTTGAATTTTAGAGTATTTGAGAGTGTATTCGTTTTCTTGATATCAATTTTTAAAAGCCTTAATAAAGTTTTCTGTAGTACTGAAATCATATAATATAAAAACTATTAAATAATTTAAATTTTTTCCTAAGAAATATAATAATTCGGAAGAAAGGAATAATATTAGTTAAGATAATTATGGTACTGTACCTCTTGGGACCATAGAGTATAACTTTACATACCCATGGCTTTTATATTTTACCAACAAGTGCAATTGTCTGACAGTTGCAAATCTATCGACTGTCCAGAGTGGCCTGTGGACCTATTTCCCAGTGCCAGTACCGTCATCCATATCACCGCCTACGCCATTATGGGGGTGAGGAAAGGCTCGCTGGGGTGGAGAAGGTCCAGTTTCGAGCCTCAATCCCGGACTGGGATTCGGAATCTTCATCCTGGCGGGCATATGCTTGCCATGTCATTCATATATTCTGCCGACCATCTATCTCCCCATCTCCACCCTCGTTTTCTGTCCGCCCATCCCACTGTCTCTTGTTGCCATTGCTTTCAACCATCCATCAGCCGGTGCAGCGTCCTGATGCACCCGATGCTTGCCAGTTGGCAGTACGTCAGTCAGTTAGTCATTCGCCAGCGCACTGAGAGAAACTCATATAAAACGGGGCATTTTCAGAATTAACTTTAAACTTATCAATCGGGAGAAATTAGAAGTAAAGGTTTGATTGAGAAGATAGAAATTTGTTACCTTTTCTAATAGTTTCTTGTTATATTAATACAATTTCAGAGGTTATTTTTTTATATAAGTATACTTTTTAAAAATAAGTTTTTAAGGTGTAAGATGACATTTATAGCCCTTAAGTGTATAGTCATATCTGTTCACGACAGCTAAGGATTTTATAAATAAAACCGAAATAAAGAAATATGTATACCTTTGCAGTTCGCAATTTAATAATGACTTCTGCAAGCCTCCAACTTATATTTTATTATGTCTTTATTAATGGTTCTATGTGTAAATTTATGTAAAAATGTAAGAACCTAGTTTTTGATCACTTATTAAATAGTTTCCTGCAGTGAAACCTGCAGAGCTGCTGGTCTGTTACCCTCGGCCGCCGTTCTGTTCGCCGCCAGAGTTGGAGCGGGGAAGCGAGCACTGCTGAAGCCCAGCCTTGATTACAATACAGCCCAAAGACCAGTGCGTACCTCAACTGGATCCCCTGGCTCCCCAGCGGGGTGGGTCCTGTCCCGTCCCTGCCACTGCTCAGCCCGCCTCTGTCTGCACTGTTTTGAAATGCACGCGAGATTAACTCTTGCCTCTGACATTAACGAATGAGAGCCAACAGCATCTGACAGTCAAATGTCAGTTATCTGCAGCTCCTTTCCACCCTCTGAGCCAGTCTTTTGAGCTCCTTTCCCGCTTTTCCAGCTGCATTTCGGAACAGTCGGTGGGGGGCACGTTGAATTTTCCAAATTACAATTTAAAGATACAGAAAATTAAATTAAATTCAAGCAAAGATAATATTTAATGGAACAAGAAGCACAAAAAGAGTAAGGGGTAGGACTAGACTTCAATACAGTGGATTTGATAGTATTCTGTGGATTTGATAGTATTCTGAGAATAAAGTTATACATTCAATTTCAATAATTTCGAACTTCTATCTGTTATGAATCATTTCAAATAAAATACTCAATCTCAAAACAAAAATAGCCAAAAACCAGAACAAACACTTTGGAAATTCAGTTGCTTCCCCCTTTGCAAGTCCCAAAATGGTTATACTAACATCAAAAGGTATCTACCGACTTCTAGTTTGTTTGACAAAGCCGGAACAGGAAAGAAAAACACCTTTCACACCGGCATGAGAACTTCAACTTGCTTGCATTTCACTGGAAGAGAGGCTGGGTCGGGCCAAGAAATCCCATTTAATACGCCATTGGGCACGCACAGTGGTCATTATCCATTGTCGACCACATTGTCACAGAAACAGGGGAGGGGAGAAAAGAAATCAAGCAAAAAGTGCCGCAAGAATTATGAAGAAATTTGCCTGAGTGAAAATATTTGCACATTTTTTGGTGCGTGTGTGTGTATATGAATGGATTCGGTTCTCCCTGTGCCTGTGGATAAAGTCGGTCCTTTGAAGTTGTCCCTCGTCTCGACTTTGGTTTCTCTGGAACCCCGCTGATGGGCCGAGCTACCTCGGGAGTCTCAAGGTTCTTTCTAATTTATTGATCTCGGCCAATTCCCGAATACACAAGCGGAGGCGATTTCTAGGCAGTCCGAAATCAACTCGGAAGTGACATTTGCTGCTGATCATGGGAACTTCTGGCAAGGACCAGCGCACTACCCCACGGCTTAATTCAAATTAAATACCTTCAGGATTTGATCGGATAAGTGAGGATATCATCAAGCCCTTCGCAGGGGTTGATAACCGTATAGTCAACGGCTTATGTATCTGTTGGATGACACTCGAAGGGTACGGACCAGCGTCAGTCAACTGAGGCATTAGGGCTTTGTTGCCGGATTTATTACATCACTATGGGGCAGATGGAGAGGGCAAATATTTTCATGTCTAGAGTTTAATTGTTTTCACAGTTGCAATTCAGCGCAGAAGAAAGGTTGTCAGTCATTCAAAGCCGAGCTCTCAAGTGCCTCGCGTCCCGGATACGGTTCTACCCTTATCGGGCTCATGTGTGCGAGAGTGTTTGCATTATCCGTCAAGGGGTGCGCAACCCAAATCGGGTTCTTCAGCCGGCTCTGAATGGGCCCTGCTCGATGGCTTTGCTTTCTTTGCGATTTTTAAACTTGACACAATGTTGCCTCAAACCAAATAACTTCGGGGTGAGGGCTCGGCGAACCCTCTTCAGGATCCATGATGCCGCAACCCCTTCAAAGCAGCCCATTCCCCGCCACACACTCTCCTTTTGAAGTGAGTGTATATCATTAACTCAAGGACTGCAGCCAGGCACTTGCAGATTTTTAGATTTTTGATTGCGTTTGTTGTTGGCAACAGGAACAGAACTGAAGGGAATCCCATTTTGAGCCCTTCTGGAGTGTCGTTGAGAGTGTGCGAGTGCGGAAATTGCTTAAAAGCAAAAATGCGATTTACTTTATTTTTTTTCTTTACCCCAATCCTGTTAAGTTATTTAATTTTTGTAATATTTCTTTAAATTTTACTTGAAACCCGTGAGAAAAAATTATGTACAAGGAGTCTCATTAAAAAATAAACAGTAGTTTTGGCTTTAGATGTGTATAAATAACATCAACAATTTCCTTTATTGAGATCTTTCCCATTTAAGTTCATAAATAATAATTACATACAACTTTGCAATATTCAAATTACATCAGTAAAGTTTAAGCTGTGATTTGTAAGTGATGTGATTGACGTGACATCAAATGACAGCTCGTCGCAAAACGTTAAATGCATTCATGAGTTGGTTAACTCTCGTTAAGTTCCAGTTTGCCACAAACAAGTTTTCACTATACCCATGAAAAAAGAAGCCGGAGCAGGAACACTTTAATTGATTGGTTGGTAACGAGGCTCGGTTCACAGGTGATAAATTCAATGATTATCAACACTTCAGACTTCTGTCTGCGTACCCTAATTAAAAATGCATCGGGAAAACCTCAACACCAGCCCTAAACAAAAGCCGAAAAGTGTCGGGCCAGTTCAAAGCGGCCAACAGTTTACTAATCACAACCCGATGGTATTAGTTTCATGCTGGTCGGTTGCAATAATCGTAAACTATTTAAAACACTATGAAAACGTTGGCACTCTTTATGGGAGTCTCGTTCCCTTCGAGCTCTTTCTTCGTGCATAGAAATAAATGAGATACCCTGGAACCAACTCTTTGAGTTTGAAAGCGTTTACGATTTGGCAAACACATATCTGGACTTAGATGGAAAATAAAGCATGTTAAAAATCTTAAGCACTAAATTTAAGGATTTTGTAAGATGTAGTATGTTAATCAAAATAGTAAAAGAGGCAAAATCAACTTAAACATTTTTTAGAACATATACAAATTATTTATTTATATTCCCTTTGACCATATATTGAGAGATTGGCCCTAAATTGGTTATACTTATATAATAAATTTAACTAGCTAGAGTATCAACAAGTCTGGACTACCCTGAATCGTTTTCCTTAACGAGCCCGTTTCTTTTTTATGGTCTTTTGATATATGAAATGATCAGACAGCGACCACTTTGTCGGCACCATTTACCTTTCCTCATGCGTCTCATTTCGTTACTTTCGTTTTGGGTTTTTGTTTATATTTTGCATATAATTTATATACATAAATGTATATTCATTCGATTTAGCTTTGTTTTTTGGTTTATACGCGTTGAAAATTATTAACCATAATTTGCTTTTAATATTTTGTAATTGTATTGCAATGTAGTTTTTGCCTTTTGATTGGATGAATTATTCATATGGCGTATGAGTGATATTTGATTGCCCACCTTAAGTTTTTATAAATACGTGAGTATTTATTTATTTATACATATGTATATATTTTTCCTTTTTTGGGCGTGGACAGCCCGTCAAGGTGGTGAAGAATAAAATGTTTGGATGCGTTTTATTCGTAAACAGAAAGTTGAGCAGATTTGACTGTAGCCCTCTTATGGCTCTTAAGTTGTTCAGTATTGATTGTAAATTAAATATGAGTAAACGTGACCATTTTTCTTTGGTATCTCCCAATATAAAGGTGCATTTAGCCGAAGCTAAGGATGATGCATAGGCCAAATACAATGAATATTGTCAAAGGAGCTCATTTGATTCCGAGAATATTTGAGCAAAACGCCTCAAGGCCAACACAGTCTTAGTCCGTAGGCATTGTTTTAGATTGTGAATGGCCGTAGGCGCATTTATTTGGCAACTGTGGTCTTTTTGGCCCATACCTTTCTTTTCGGCTTTGTTTCGTTTGACCAAAGCCGCACAGACACACGCCCAAGGAGGCCTGAGTTCGAGAGTATCCTTTGAAGTATTGCCGTATTATGCAGGCGGAATGTGTGTCACACATCGTCTAAAATAACCAAAAAGGAAATGAATCGGGAGCCGAGTTGAGTTGAGCCGAGCTGAGATTCAAGCCGAGTTCCGAGACATGACATGACAAAAGCAAAAAGCAGCCAAGACGAAATGAATCGAATGATGGGCAAGTCAACTTAGCTCAAGTCAGGCGGACTTCAAAGTCGGTGTGGCTCAGCTCTTCCTTAGCCCCTGTCACGATCCACACACAGTAGCTGTCAAAGATATTTGTATTCTCTTTTTGACTGACTGTCTGACTGACTTGAGCAGCGGATTCAAACGAAATTGGAAGCCAAAAAACAAACACAGTAGCTGCCTAAATAAACGCCGAGCTGGCGACCAACCAATCAGGTAACCCAGTGCACTGAAAGAATTCAGTTCAATTGTACTTTTAAATTATTATATTCAATATTTTCTAAAATGAAACTGAAACCAACCAGAAACCGATCTGAAACTAACCTGAAACCCATCCAAAACGAACCTGAAAACAACCTGAAACCATTGTAAAATTAACCTGAAACTAAACTGATCTCCTTCTTGGAAACTTCTTGAGGTCTAAAGAAAGTTTTGCGATATATTGCTATCAGATGCATAGAAAAAAATTTTTTAGGCTGATTTAACACAAAAACAAGTCATTTTTCCAGGTGCAAATACTCGAAAGTTGGTGACTTAAAATAAATATTGGTAACTGCCAGAGTGACAGCAGGCCAAATGTGATTGTTCCCTGATTGTTGACATTTTCGTGTGCTACCGTTCTCGGCGGGCAGCGCACAGCCTCAGCCGGAGTTCGGTGCAAGCTCAAAGGGATTCAAAAGATATTAAATTGTCTGCGCGGCTGCTCTGTGGCATCGCCGCTGTTGTCGCATTAATAAGTCTTCGAATCTTTGAGGCTCATTCCCTTTTTTCAATTTCCAAAAGCAAAATACAAATAAAACAGAAAACATCAGCGTGGAGCGAGGGGAGCAGCTCAACAATGAAAAATTTCAAGCTGTTTTTAAATGTTTTATTGGCTTTTTAATAATGTTTGCACATCAAACGAGGCCGCCGCCCCAACAGCCGCAGCAACAACAACAATCCTGTCTTCGACTTTAGCCTCGGTACCGACTTCGAGCCGGGGTTTGAGGGCTTCTGTGCGATGTTACGCTGGCTCAGCTGAGAGATACAAAAAGGAAGATATAAATCCTCAAGTGACATGGAGTCGAGCTCCTTTTGTGCGAGCGCCCCGTTCAAAAGGATTATAGTCGGCTTGATTTATGTGACAAACGCCCGTTATAAATTATTTTAAATTAGTTGAGAGTTATGAGCGCCAGTTCGAGCTTGAGTTGAGTTCGGATGAGCTGCGTATTCCGGCCAGCTATATTATTTTAGGCTTTTCAATGATGGCTTCGATTAAGAAGGATGATTGCTTTCGAATCCGTTGTGTTCTTGGATGGAAACCATTGAAAAAGGGTTTGTAAATATGTTATTTAATATAAGTTGCTGTGATCAAAAGTAAATAAGTAAATATAACATTTTACCTAAAATTATAGTTCTTAGCAAACTTAACAAAACGGTTTCTCCTTCCTTTAAGCCAATGTTTTATCTCCCGATTTTTTCTTCAAGTTTTTCCTTATTCTCCTTATACGGCGGCGGCTGTGGCATCCCTAAGCCCCCAGGGATCAGGTCCTTAAGCATTGAGGAGATAAGTAGGAAATGTTGCCAAGGCCTGCTCCCCGTTCCCGCAATCTCTGCGTGCTGCGAGTGGCAAGTGTAATAGAAATAGTTATTAAGAGCAGGCGGCGACAGCTGCTTCGCTTCGACTGGGCCGCCGACTACGGGGGACAGTTTACGACTGCGACGGGAAAGGACATAAGACGCGTATGAGAGATAACTGCTGCGGAGAAAGGCCGCAACAATTTATGGACCGAGTCACATATGATCCATGAAATGTCATAAAACTGCAATTGCGGCCAAAAATTATCGAACATTTAGCAAAAGCGTTGGGGCTTAGCCCATGGGTGGTTAGTTTTTACGATCCCAGGCAGCCCGGAGTAGGGGGGAGGACCTTTTGTTTTTTACGACCGACGGGACGGCAGGAGACTTTCTACATATCTCTCTCTCCGCCTAGGGCCATTCACACGTACCGCAGTAAAGGCGGCACTGATACACATAAGGACACAACACACCCGTATGAGCACTTCCCGTTCCCCGACATTGGTCAACCCCCCGGGACAGGGACACGTTCTGAGGATGGTCGTAAATTCGCTGACTCGTTTTTATTTCAGTTTGCTGCGAGTCTTTCGTTTTTCGGTTTATTAGTTGACACAAAAGTCGCTGTCACTCTTAAGTAGTTGAATAAACAGGAAACGAATTATGACAGAGCGTTAAATGACCACAAAGTAGGGTGCAGTAGGGTGGTTCCCAGGAGAGGTAGTTCGGGTTTCCCGAGTTCCTCGAAATCGGCAGGGACAGCACAATGAGCAGACACTTCCGCTCACTTGAATAGAGACAATTATCATTCACTTCAGATCAATAGATCAATATGCTAGAGAA
>JAEIHY010001035.1:0-13974 GCA_018904565.1 Drosophila tsacasi
CTTTTGTGGAACACTGATGATCGTACTCAGGCTGAAGGTTTCACAAAATACCCATATATAATATAATTTGAGATTTCTAATGGTGTCTTCTTAACGTTTAGGAAATATGCTATCTTCATTGGTGGCAGCTGACGACATTGGCCTTTATTATAAGCGGTGTCAGTGTAAATTACATGCAGGCCGAGAGTGAGGGCTTCGCAGTGGGCCAGAAGGCCTGTAACTATTTTGTTCTCGGTAGGATAATAATATCAATATTTTATCATATATTCTATTAACATTTATTTTAGAATACATGCTGCTCACCCTCTTAGCAGTCTCCTATTATACAGGGGCTCTAAAGTCTCAACCGGAAGTGTAATTTGCATTTGTATATTTGAAATAGATCTAAGAAATTTCTTTTAAGTATCCTAAAATCGAAAAAGCATTTCAAATTAAATATTGCGAACTTGTATTGTAATTAATTATACGTATCAATAAATTAATCAATCCTAAATGGGGATTATTCTTGGTAAAAGTCATGTGCTGTCTAAACAAACACCTAGAGCCTTCAGAAATCGTACGTAAACATTATAATGATATTTGTCGTTTCATTGCTGGTTGGGAACACGATTGAGCATTCTTAACCTAAACATATTAAGCCAGAACCCAGTAGAGTTTATTTATATCGTTGCTAGGATCTTCATTATCATTACTGATGTCATCGACATATCTATTCGATGGCCATGTATTCATGTAAAATTGTTTAACTACTCTAGCGACACATTTAGCTTCATAACAATTATAATTATTTCGGCTTTCGGTCAATCGTAATGATATTAATTAGCTGGAGACGTGTTGGTCTGCCTAATAACATTTACCATTTATTATGAAATTGGAACAGACAGACAACTAATGATATGATTACTTTATGTTATTATGAACCGACCCTAGCTGAGGGCCGCTCGGTAAAATTCCGAATTAACCCAAATGTAAGGTAGCTGAGCTCTAACTCCTTTTATAAACTCACCGTAAAATACTGCGATACAAAGACCGCCCAGGTCTCCACGCAGTTAATGTACTCATTGGGGTCTGTCAGTTTGTTGATAGTCTCGAAGGCAGTTTTTAAGAATGTCATCCGCTGCTCCTGCAGGGGGGGACAACTACTGACGCAGCTGCCCAGCGAGCGCAGCAACTGGGACTTGGATATGCCTGGTGTCTCCGATGCATTGATGAGCTCTATAAACTCCAAAGCGTTCGTTGCAATGAACTCCGATTTGAATGAGCTCAGAATGGACATCAGAATAGCCCCGCTACAATTGAATAAAATATGAATTATTAAGGTATTATCCATTGTGTAGTTTTCTTACTTATTCTTGAGCTGCTTGCACTCAGCGAGCATATCCTGCGTGTGCAGCTCACACCTGTGAACCAGGCACAGGAACATGTAGTCAAAGGCTGGCGCATATAGCTGTAGGTAGGAGCTGGCGGTGACAATCTCGGGATGCAGATTGAAGCGAGCCACAAAGCGAAAGATCTATTGAATAAATATATAAATATAAATTATAGAACGCCACTAAGCACGCTCACCTGGGGATATATTGTGAATAGATCCCTGAAGTTCTCTCTGATGTAGGTTTTACTGGGCGTAAGAGTCACACCCATGCGCACCAGGTAGCACCGAGCATAGCTGGACACCAGAGGATCGGCGATTCCCCGCAGCTGATGCGTCAAGCGATGTAATATCTTTTCGTACTCCTCACGAGCGGAAGAGAGAAACTCATAGCACTTGAAAATCGACATCTCCAAGCACAGGCGCGGCAGCAGCTCTCTGATGGAGGCGATCTTGTAGAACCAATTTTGACACGTATCCCGAGCGGCCTCACGCTCGCGCTCCAGTGTGGACGCGGACACTGCCGCCGGGCCGCCAGAAGCCTTCGAACGCAACCGGTCGTACACGAGCTTGCCAAACACATCCAGAATGTCCGTAATCAGCACATACTGACTCGGATAGAACTGCAGCACTGTTGTGTCCGCCAGCATCTTGGCGCACTGAATGGCTATCTTGAGGGCCTTTACCCGCTGATCGTTGTGCCAGGACTGGATGAGCTCCTGCTTCAGCTGCTCAAACCGCTGAATATACTCCTGCTGCGTTAGGTCCATCATATGCCGCATGCTGCCATCGTCAAAGTGATCCAGTTGCTCCAGGCGATACTTCGTCTTGTCTGCCACCACGGTGTGTGCCTTGACTGTAGCGAGAGAATGGGATTCAGTATTAATTTCTATTTAATTCTCACTTATTACTGCTTTCACTGCCGCCGTCCAGACTTCCGGACGCTACCAGGAAGCTGGTGGAGAGCGATAGCTTTTCGTTGGTGGTGAATCGATTGAGGATCCCTAGGCGCCGACTGCTCCATTGCAGAGTGTTGTCCTCCGGCTCCGCGCGGTCTCGCTCTCGACGCTTTGACTTCAGATCCTGGAAATGGCAAAGACACAATGCTTAGTCACCTCGCTATCCGGGTACGTCACATTACTTACAAACTCGCTAACCTTCTGAGGACTGAGCGGATCGTTGAGCTCCTCATCTTGGCGAGCAAACTGCGACAGGGGATCAGTGCCCTCCAGAGCCCGGCTCAGGGGATTACTGTCCACCACCTGCTCGAAAGGAATATGCCAATAAGGAACCTCTACTGAAGGGGCGTTGTACCATCCACCTACCGTCACCGATTGCTGCTTCAGCGGGTGCTCCAGCGTGGCCTGGCCAGCCAGATGAGTCTTCCGTACCTCGTAGCATCGCGGCACGCACACCCTGAAATAGGATGCTCTATTTACAATTCGTATTTGTTTATTTTCGGGAAAAGGCCTACCAATCCAAGTTCGCCATGGCTTCGTGGTTGTTGTTGTCGGCATTGCAAACAGCTGTTTGCTGACGGGCAAGGGCGTAGTAAAATCAGCTGCTTAGGGGTGCGCCATGTTCTCGGGAGGTGACTGTACTTTTGTGCGGAACCCCTTTAAATTTCCAAGTTATAAGTGAAAAAGTTTTATTTTATGACTCTAAAATGCCAATATGTATAAGTTATTGGGCAGCAAAAAAGAAATGAAATAAATTGTTTTGAAAAAAAAATTTAATATCATATAATTGTTTTTATTTGAATTATAATTATTTTAAACAAATATTATAAGTAGCATCTATGGCATTATAAATAAAAGCCATATTTCATAAAGATTGAAAAGGAAAAATCGCTTTTTTATAAACAAAATATTGTTGTAATAAACGAAATCAATTTATTTCTTTCGCGCCGATATTTTTTTTCAACCCTCTGCGCGCCCATGAAACCAACGGTTTTTGGGGCGAATGGCATTTTATGGTTGCAAACGCGAATGACAAATCCAGCTGACAAGCGACGCGTTTTGTTTTTTGAGTTAATAAAAATCTTAAATAAGTTTTAATACCGGATTGGGGAAGGAAAAAGGTCAAAGTGCGCGCTTAAACATCTGAAAAGCACATGCCGCGTGTGCGGAAAGTACGCGAGCACCAAGCGCTCGCCGAAAATCTTCGAGCGGACCAATACAAAAACGATCGACTGCATCGAGGCGATCACAGGCCTTCGGGTAATTTTACGGGATTTAAATTTGAAGAGTTCGTGGAGACTAAAGTATCAAATCTTTGCTATTTTGCCAGTTGGAGAACTACGGCTGCCTGCCGGATCAGATTTGCGAGTGCTGCAGTATGGAACTGGCCTCCGCCATAAAGCTGAGGGAGCGTTGCATTGCCGCTCAAAGGGAGCTGCTTATGGGGCTGACCGAGGAGCAGCGCCTAAGCATCTCGCCCTTTTACCGGGCAGCTGTCATGGGAGAAACCCTTGAGGATACGATTAAGAGGCCGCAGCCGCCCGACGATGACGAGTTAATGCAAACCTATCAGGAAATCGTCGTAGAGGAGACCAAGCAGGAAGTTGACGATTCAAAGATCGAGTACGACGACAACGTCTTTTACGAGGTGGCGCAGGGTAACATTGGGGAGGACGAGGAGAACTCCTTGATCGAGGAGGCCGAATACGACTCCATCATAGCCGAAGAGGATGAACATCAGGTGGAGGTAGACGACGAGACCACCGAGCTGATTGTCGGAGATGGAGATGCCGCCGAGTCGTACGTCTACGACTCTGACGACGAGGTAGCTGTGCTGGACAACGTTTTGGACGACGAGTATGAGCACGAGAACATTGTAGTAAAGAAGTGCAGCCTGCCGCCAAAGCCAAAGGTCCGAGGGGATGATCCACGGCGCCGAGGCACTGGAGGAGTGTATATCTGCGATCAGTGCGGCAACCACATCAAGGGGCGCATGGCCTTCGAGCTTCACTGCCGCCGCCATCGCGGCGATAAGCAATTCGGCTGCGAGTAAGTAGCTTTTCATTCCACAAAGTAACACTTTTTTAAGCGTTTCCTCTACAGGCTGTGCCAGTCGCGCTTCTGCACCACCTCGGAGCTGAAGCGCCACATGCGCAAGCACACCGGCGAGCGGCCGTTCGCCTGCCAGTATTGCGGTCGCTGCTTCACCGACTACACCACCCGGGTCAAGCACGAGCGAACCCACACCAACGAGCGCCCCTACGTATGCGGCACCTGCGGCAAGGCCTTCACCACCGGCTACATCCTCAAGAATCACATGCTGATACATTCCGGCGAGCGGGCGTACAGGTGAGTGGTGCTAAGCCACATTGAGACGCAAAAATCGAATTATTATATATGTTCTTGCAGATGCGAGCTGTGCGATAAGTCCTTCATGCTTCCCACTCACTTGAGCACCCACTTCCGATCCGGCGTTCACAAGCGGCACATGGAGAAGGCCGAGATGAAACAGGTACTGGAGCAGGAGCAGAAGCGCGATCTCAAGGAGGAGGAGGAGGACAGCCTGCACATCTAGAAGGAGGAGCTGGAAAAGGTAGCAATATTAAGAAACACAATAACGACGATGGCGCACAGCCAAGGAGCATTTCTGCTATACATTATTGTACACATTTACTGTAATAGAATATAATCTTGAATAAATCCAAGCTTCAAGTCCCGGCCAAGTGTTGTGCAACAGTTTTATGCGGTGCTGCTCCTCGGGGCGAATGGTGAGACCAAGCAGCTGCTCCAAGCGTCTTTTTTTCTGTTTATCAACAATTTTGACAATATTTAATTTAGATTTAAATTAAGCAGCTTTGCAATGCAGCCAAAACGGTGTCGTGCTTGTGGGAAATCCACAAATATAGAAAAATCCATTGACATGTTCGAGGAACATAATCAATCTATACTGGAACAACTCACATTGCTGACAGGGGCTTCGGTGAGTGGGTTATATGCGTTCCCGGTGCTTCCCCATTTTTATAATCTTTATTTCCATATGTGAAGTTCAAAAACTGTTCAGTTCTACCGAATCTATTGTGCATTTACTGCCAATTGCGAACAAGTCAGGCCATATCATTTCGGGAGCGCTGCTTGGAGGTCCAGAGGGAATTGCTCGAATCGCTAAGCGATGAGGACCTGCTCCAAATACCCAATGATTACAGGAGAATCTTCGAGACGGAGGACCACTCGATCCAGTCACAGATTAGTATGCTTATCGAGGGAGTAGAGGATGATGGCACAGAGTATGACGCCGATTTTAAGGAATTTAGCAGTGAACTGGACATCAACGAAGAGATCCGCCCAAAGACACCTGAAAGCAGAGAGGTCGAGGACAAAAATGATATGAATAATGAAAAATATAGTGGTGTCCGTTTGCTAATGTCTGAAAGCGATAAAGAAATAGAAAAGAGACTCATGGTAATGTCGGAAAACCAGGGAAAACGGCGGAATCATATCAAATCCAACGGATTGTTCGTTTGCGATGAGTGTGGAAAGCACTTAAAGGGAGAGAAATCATTCACATTTCACTGCAATCGTCATCGCGGCCTCAAAAACTATTCATGCAAGTGAGTCTGGCTCAGGCTCCGGCTAAGATTCCTGTGCTCTTTCAAAATGTTATACATATCTGCTTGATGTTTCCAGATTCTGCGAGGATAGCTTCTGCACGACGTCAGAACTCAGGCGCCACATACGGAAGCACACCGGGGAGAAGCCGTATGCATGCCGCCACTGCTTCCGCTGCTTCTCAGATTTCAGCTCGCGCCTGAAGCACGAGCGAACCCACACGAATACGCGGCCATTTGTTTGCGAGGAATGTGGCCACGCCTTTTACACCGCCTACGTACTCAAGAACCACATGCTCGTACATACAGGAGAGCGGGCTTTTAGGTGTGCGCCCTAGAATTAATCCCTTGCGCATTTAGTTTCAGTTTCTCCTCTTTCATTTGTACTTGCAGGTGCGATCCTTGCGATAAATCCTTCAGTCGCGATACTCATCTCGCGGCTCATCACCGTTCGAAATCCCACAAACTTAAAGCGAAGGCCGAAATCAAGTTGCAATCGGCAGATAATAATATTAATGAGGAGAGCTAAGAATAATTAATAATTAAGAGTAATTGCAAAAAGGCCATCCAATTATCGTTTAGGAATATCTTTTGTACTCATCTTTGAGCAAAGAAAATACCTATATATTATATTTGGCTTCTTTTCCTATGGTTGAGATTGAATCATCTGGGCTCTAATTTGTACTATACACCAACGGGGCTGACGCCAAAGATGCCAGATCCAAAGTGGCATCCTGCTGCTCCTCATCAACAGGCAAAGGCACTTCTATTGTAAAGGCAATAGCCTCCGGCTCTATCTCCCCTCCTTCAGGCACCGTCTTAGACTGCTCCGACTGGGGGGAAGGTTCATCCTTCGACTTCTCCACGTTGTGCTTGTGCGCATTGGAGCGGTAGTGGGTCTTCAAGTGTGTCGGACGCGCAAACGAACGCTGGCACAGCTCGCATCTGCAAGGAAACAGACTATGTTGAGGTGATCGATCGCTAAAGTCTAACAGCATCAGCTACGCACCTGAAGAGGCGCTCGCCCGTGTGGATGAGCATGTGATTTTTGAGGATATACGAGTTAGTAAACGCCTTGCCACATGTGGCACAGACAAACGGCCGCTCGTTGGTGTGGGTTCTCTCGTGCCGCAGCCGTCCGCTGTAATTGACATAGGTGCGGTCACAGTAACGGCAGGGGAACTTTCGGTCCCCGGTGTGCATCACCTGGTGACCTTTCAGCTCGCCGGATGAGAGGAAGCGTGCGGGACAGAGTCTGCAACGGATGCAATATGAAAGCCTTCGATTACTCGTGAAATTGAGAAGCTTTTGAAACTTACTCGCACTGAAAGGGCCTGATCCCGCTGTGCTTGCGCAGGTGACGATCGAAGGAGGACTTGCCGGTAATGTTGTTGCCGCACTGATCGCAGAAGAAGACTGTTAGCGGGACTTTGGGGCGCTTTTCTCTCTTTTCGGACTTCTTGGCCGGACCACGGCGACGGGTCCTCTTCACCCTGGCAGGCGAGGAAGGCTCTGCTTCGTCGTCTTCCTCTTCCGAGGAAGTCATCTCCTTGATGGCCAGCTCCATGTCAGCCTCGTTGCAAGAGTCTAGATGATCAATGCCATCATCATTGTCTTCGTCCTCCTCCTCGCCATTGCTCAGGCCCTCCAGCTTGATCATGACCTGTAGGGGACTGGCCGGCGTCTGGGAATCGGGGTGGTACTCATGGCGCCGCTTTTGGGAGCGTGCACTGCGGCGGCGGCGGTTCACACATTCCGATGAGTTCTCGAACATCTTTTGGCTGCTCAGGCAACGCTCACGAAAGGCAATGGCACGCTCGAGGTCCGATTGGCAGGACTCGCACATCCAGTCGGGTAAATCCGGTTCGCATTGCAGCTAAGGACGGAAGCAATCCATGTATGGAGGTGTAGTTACCAATTAGGTATTTGCAAGTAGACTTACTAGAACGCCGGTGAGTAAATTTATTTGCTGCAGCGCCTTCCGTGAACTGCTGGTGAACAGCTTGAGGGAATTCGAGTTGTCCGTGCTGCTGGCACACACGCGGCACACATTTTGAAGCATTTTTACTAGGCTGCCCCAAAAATAAATACGGCAAATTCCCAATTGTAAACAAAGGCACCCACGCAAGTTCGACATTCACCACGCAACGCATGCAATTCCTGTCGTTAGTTAACACTGCCAGAGTAAACAGCTATTCAAATTCAAAATTTCAGAATTTATAATTATTCAAAATTAAAATTCGAGATAATATTTGTGGTTTTTTTAGTTTCCCAAATCCAATCCATTTTCTAATAATAATTATGATACAATATATATCTTTTATAGCACCCTCGTAATAATTCTCTGTTTGTTGTTATGATCCTCTTCTGCCTTTCGTTGGTGCAATCGTGATCGGAAGTGCGTCAACATATGGGTCTTCCTTCGAAAGGAGCGCTCGCAGACATCGCACTGGAATCGCCTCTCCCCAGAGTGGATGAGCATGTGATTCTTTAGAATATAGGCATTGGTGAAGGTCTGACCGCACTCAGCACAGACAAAAGGTCGCTCGTTGGTGTGGATCCTCTCATGCTTAAGCCTGCCCATATAGCTGACATACTTCCTCTCGCAGAAGCGACAGGCGAACGGCTGCTCTTTAGTGTGGACGCGGAGGTGGGCACGCAGCTCGGCAGCGCTGAGAAACCGAGCAGCACACTCTCTGAAAAAAGGGGCAGTATCATTGTTAGCATGCAATTTACAATTATAATCCCCTATTGAGAGGCGGAGACGTAGATGGAGACAGAGACTTACTCGCAACCAAACGCCCGTTTGCCCGAGTGCTTATTCATATGGCGTTCGAAAACTGGCTTGGAGGTGGCATGGGCTCCGCACATTTCGCATACATAAACTTGATCTTCTGGCTTCGTATTGAGTCTCCTTCTGTGAATTTTACCCTGGACAGCTGCCGGTACCGGAGCTTTTACTACAGTTCGTTTTAGGGTATGAATTGGCTCCTCTTCCCCAGCGGAATCGAATATGAGATAATTGTCCGAATTGTCCTCTTCGATCAATATTTGAAACGTTCTCTGCGGCATCCTGATGTCATCGTCGCTCTCCCTATAAGTACTGACCTGCTCGCGTTCGGGTTTCTTCTCCGGTTTAGAGTCTAACTCTTCATCCGAGTCAGGCCACGTGGGGCTTTCGATATCGCTGGGACTCCACCGTTTCTGGACCTTGATGCAAAGTTTACGAAATGCCAGAGCCGATCTAAGATCCGACTGGCAGCACAGACACATGGATTCGGGGGCATTCGGCAGCAACTCCAACTAATAGTTAACATCGGATATATATATATGCGATTTAAGGCGATTCTTTAAACTCACCTTAAGCCCTGTTATCAAGTGCAAATGCCTCAACAGTTTCTTATTTTTCGAATCAAAAAGGTTCTTGCTCTGATCGCAGATTCTCTGTCTTCCGCACACCCGACAGCTAGCTTCCAGCATCTCGTCAGCGTCGGTAATCTTGACTACTTGAAATGCAAAGTGCATGGGAAATCTGTAACTCGGAATCGAGAAGCTGCGTCCGACAGTCACACGAAAACGCGTATAGCAAGGCGCCGAAGCAGGAGATTTTCAAAAAGAGTTGCATATATATTTATTTGAAAAACAAGGCACTATGTTTATCCAGAAATTTTCTGTCACAAGATCCATAACTTTAGAAATATACATATAATTCTTAGAGTTATAATTGCAATTACATAACGTACATGTGGTTTTTTAAAAACATTAAAGTAACAAATATTCCAATGAGATTTCTACATTCAGAAGAGATTACAACCTTAAAATGTAACAATTTAACGCAAATACAGTATACATTTATTTGTAATTTAAGTTTTAATTGAAGTTGATTTTCTGAAACAACGGTTTCTGCGGCCCTGTGGAACAAAATGATCTTCGATAGTTGAAGCCTTTGCTGATATATATCTTTGGCGAGACAGTTTGTATATATTATGCCCAACATTTCGATAACAGGTTCAAAAATGTATGTAAACTGGGTATAAATGTAAATTAATGTGGCATGGTTCACTTAATAATATTTTTTATGACAATTTGCAAACATTTACTGAGACTAGAGTCGACGTTTGTTTTTAATTGCTATTCCAATAGTATCCTTTTACTGTCGTAAATCCAACTTTTATAGTTTACATACGAAAATTCATACAGAATATTAAGAAAATGATATGAACTCTTTTTAAAACTTATAAATATACTGGTTAATAGGAACGAAGTACTTTGATAAGTAGAGTTGTGTTTAAATCCTATAATCTGAAGTTCTTTGGTTAGACAAAGATGTGTTTATGGCTTCGTTACTAGACTTTTGACTGCTCTTGTATAGTTTTTTGATCACTGAGATATATATTAAGAGATTGGTTTTTAAAATCTAACAACTGGAAGACAATTGCTGCATATATGGCAAGTTTTTTTTGGTTTACATTAAAAACCAATAAAATAAGGAATACTGTCTTTGTTTTGTTCAAAACCCTAAAATGTCTAAATTATTTGGTTTCAGCATTTTGTGATACGATTTAAAAGATGCGCTATATCAGATTCCTTTTGAGTAAAGTTTTTGATCAAATATTGCTTAAAATTAAAATCAGATTCAATGTTGACTTTGGTTTTTGCTGTCGCCTAATCCTTTTGTGATTGTTTCCTGTGATGCACATTTACCTTTACCTTTACAAGACTCCTTTTCGCCGCTCAATTCCTTCCGATTCCCAGCTGATGTCTAAAGGGACACAGAACTGATAACATCTTCACAAAAGAGATCAAATTGCGACTGTTCTAAATCTTCTTGGGTAGAAACGTTCAGATTTTCAGCATAGTTATCGTTGCTAATGAGGCCAGCCTCAATGATATCCTTTCCTGCTGGTTCCGCTTCTGCCATTCCGGCATTCCGTTTGTGAGTGTTTGATATGTAGTGAGTAACCAGGTGTTTCTTCAGGGTAAAGGATCGATCACATATATCGCAGCTTGAATAAGATGATACCAAAGTTGTTAGAATGACTTTATGATCACATTTTAACATCCGACTTACCGGAACATCCTTTGGCCCGTGTGCGACTGCATGTGGGCCCTTAGGATGCAGACCCGCGTAAAGGCCTTGCCGCATTGGTCGCACACAAAGGGCCGCTCGTTGGTGTGGACCCGTTCGTGCTTCCTTCGGCCAACCACGGAGAAGTAGCGACGGTCGCAGTAGCGACAGGGAAACGGCGGCTCCTGGGTGTGGTGGCTGAGCATGTGTGCACGCAGCTCGTTTCCGGAGAGATAACGCTTTGGACATTCCCTAGAAAGGAAAAGGTTTAATTCTAGATGTGCGATATAAAAGGCAATGCTCTCATTTACTTGCAGGGAAACGGCCTCTCGCCTGTGTGAGTATATTCGTGCCGCACGAGAGATGCCTTGTTCTTCTTCACAATGCCGCAGGTTCCGCACTTGTGGACTTTCAGCTTTGAAGGTATAGAGTACTCTGGATCCGTGTTGATTTCCTCTTGCTGCGGGATCTCCGCCAGCTGCTCAGTTTCATTGTCGTTTCCACCGCCTGTTGATTCCTCGACGACTGTAGTTTCCGGCAACTTTACGACAATGTCCACTGTGTGCAATGGTTCAACGGGAGCTCGACGTCGACCGGGACTCCTCGGATTCGCTGCTGTATCTTCCTCCTCTTCCTCTTCCTCTTTCACTGCCTTTAGGGCGTTCTCTTCCGCCTTAAGGTTCTCCACCTCTGCCTTAAAGTTCTCCTCCTCTGCCTCCGCCTCCTTCTTTAGGGGCACCCATTTCTTCTGTTCTTGGATGCAATGCCTTCGGAATAGTATAGCCGAATTGAGGTCCGTTTGACAGCAGAAGCACACCATGTCCGGAGCACCAGGAATTTGCTGCAACTGCTCATAAGAAGTGAATTTGCAAGATCTATTTTTATTTCTGGTCAAAGCTCACTCGAATCCCGGTGATAACGTAGATGCGCCGCAGGGTTTCCTGGTTATCCTGTTTGAAGAGCTCCAGGGCTTTGGGACACAGCGTACTCTTACCGCATACCCGGCACACATTAATTAACATTTTGTCTTTTTAGTGAAAAACAAACAAATGCAGTAATAAAAGAAAAAGTGAGATTAGTGTCCATTCACAACGAATCTCAACGGATTTCTAGTGTTAGGAAGCGGCAGAAAAGGGTGTTAACTAACTTGTGCTGTGTAACGGAATTTTAATTAAAATTTTATTGTTATAAAATTAAATAAAATAATATAGGTTAAAAAGGTTATCGTTATTTTCGAACAATACATTTTTAGAAACTTTAACCCATTTGCTACGAATCGTAAGCAATCTCAATCACAACGGATATTTACATTTAAATAACACTTGAAACTTTTTTTATATCTTATTAAACCCATTAATTAGTGTTTGAATTGTGTGTTTTATTTGGCCCGGAAGTAAGCTTAAGTTAGTAGGAATTATTGATAATATTTAATGAATTTACTGCAGGGAACTGAGCGGCTGAATTTGGACATCTTACACGTCCGAACAGTCGTTGTCTTCGTACGCCTTGATCTTGCACTCTTTGATCTGCATTTTTTTGTGGAAGAGAATCGTGCTGTGCAGTGCATCCTCCCTCTCGCGAGCAATCTTAAGCTCGAGGAGATCCAGGCGCCGCTGCTCGACGAGGACGCGATAACGATGCAGCTCCTGCTGTCTCTGACGGAAGTTGGGAAAATTGGGACCGGTGCTGCCGCTGCTAGTGCTGGGGCACTTTTTGCCCTCCGCGGTTGTTGGCGAGCCACCCTTTGTACCGGCGGCCTTTCCCGTTGAGCGGCGCTTGATTGTGGACATCCCGTCCCGCCGCATCGGCTCTGATAACGAAGAGGTGGTAGGCGCTGAGATCTGAACACTCATTAATTCGCTTCGCTCGCTTTGCTGCTGCGGAGGACTGGAGGTCACTTCCAGCATCGGGCTGTTCTTAGGGACTTCCACCTCGCCGGAGCAGCATGAATCTGAGTCATTGTCCACCCGCAATCCCTGGGCGAACTTGGGCGCCTCCTCACGCACCACACACGATTGCTGCGGCGGTAGGGTAAAGGTCTCCAGCTTTAGGTCGGAGACTACTTTGCTGTCCGTTGAACCGCGCGAAGTGCTGGGTAATCGGTCCGATCCCAGATCCTTGCTCCGCTTGTACTTAAGCGACTCATAGGAGGGCCTATAGCGCAGAGCCAGGCTGGGCTTTACAGACAGCCTGTTATCCTTCTCGTCCTCATCCTCTTCCGAAGCGACATCTCTTCCCGTAACCGCCCGCTTTTTAAGGCTTGCAGGCTCCTTTACCTCTGGCAGCGAAGTGGTCGATTGTTGATTGCCTTTTAAGGTCGTCTCTTGGAATAGCAACTTCCTGTTCGGCTGGCTAGATGATACGTGGATGCTGTGCACTGGGGAGCGTCTATAGGTGACTACGGAGTCGTATGTCTCCTCCACGTCCTCCTCGCTGAGCTTCCACATGACACGACGGCTGCTGCTGGACATGGACTGATCAAAGTGCTCATCTTGAAGATAGAGAGAAGTGATTGTTGAGTTTCTTTAATTAATGGATTGAATATTGTGGGAGTTCACCCGATTTCTGGTTCTTGTCCATGATGATTGAATCAACCTCCCGCGCAGGCCTGCAGAAAGTTTGGCTTGGAATTTTGGGGACTACACAAATTTGGAAGATCTCTGTGTGTGTGTTTCTGGAATATTTCTAACAATTTTGTCCGCCTCGCTCTAAAGATAATTGAAGTAATACCCAAGGCCTACTATCCAGAGCTTGGAAAATTAGCTTAATCCTTATGATGATCATTCGATTTTTCTCTCAAGCGAGCGAAGTCTGCTCTCCCACTTTTAGTGAGGAACAAGAACCGAAGCTAACTTCGGCAAGCCGAAGTTTAAATACCCTTTCAGTAAGTATTTAATATTTGGTATATTTAAGGATTGCGGTTCTTTTCGCTTTCGAGTGTTCTTAGATAATATAAATGTTGAGCGAAACATG